>JAJOOS010011588.1:0-18396 GCA_029582725.1 Solanum chiquidenum | reverse complement strand
CTAATTGAATATAATTGTTAGTTAAAAGTAAAGTCTAAACCATTTTCCTTGTGGGATCGACCCCAACCTACAAGTTGGGTTCTTTACTTGATAACGATCGCTTATGCTTCTGAAAGGAGGTGTAATTTGAGCGTATCAGCTCCCCGTGAGGACTCTGCGCTCCTCTATAATAAGTCGGGCCATCTTCCATTTGTCATTTCTCATCTTGGCATCTCAATATATCTGCCATTGAACCTCAACACACCATCTGTTTGGATCGCCGGCCACTGGAGTAGGATCCTCATTCTTTGGTGCTGGTACTGACTCCAAGCTAATGGCCTCATCAGACGAGGCTGCTTGTTCATTATGGCCGGACCCTGTGGCTGACTTGGCATTGGACCCCGAAGCATGGGCAGACTCAAACTGAAGCTTGGCTAGACTAAGATCCAGAAGCCTAGGTAGAGTCGGAGCCAGACGTAGACCCAGTAGCTGAACTGGAAGCAGCCCCAGTCGGTGACCCGATGAGTGTGTGCTCCTCATCAGAATGGGAGACAGTGACTACGTCGGGAATCACCTTCCGGGGGGTGCCTCTGGTGGCTCGGGGATTAGTGGGAGAAGTCCTTGTGTTGGGAGGAAAATATGTTGGATCTTTTTATGTGTTCGTGTCCTCATCGATTAACCTGAACCTAGGGGAAACATATTTTGATTTGCCCTGCTTTGAGTAGGTGACAAGCTTCTTGGGTGCCATCGTACCTGTGGAAGTGATATTAGTGCCAAAACTAACTATAAACACAGTCAAAAAAAAATTTAGAACTAAAAATGAATAGTAACAAAGACCCAAAAAAAATTCAGACAGTGGCTACAGTGATCATCCACGGAGGGAACCTATGGTCCGTAGACTGATCTACGGTCCGTGGAACCCTTCTGTGGATCAAAGGACCAACAATATTGGTCGCAGAAGGAAACCACGGATGTATAGAACGGTTCGTAGATTGATCTACGGACCGTAGCCCACATCCGTTGTTTCACACTTGGTGAAATTTTCAGGTGCATCCAACCACAGACCTAATCTACGGTCCGTAGACGGGGTTTCGTGGATGGGATCTGTGCCAAGTTTTAGGCATGATTAAATTTCAAGCCCACCCATTTGAGGATTTTTAACAGCTTCCCAGTCTAACCATGCATTTCAACATTTAATCATGCTAGTTTGTCATTCTCAGGATTCCGACTAAACATTGTAACAAGTATTGAAGACAAACTTTGGAACCCTAAGTCGAAACTTACATTTAGACTTACAATCTCATAGAACAAGGCAACACAATCACTATCTATCGTTCCAAGGGTATTGCAACTTCCAATTTTATCATGCAATTTCATCTAACAAATACCCAAGGTCGAGACCCGACTCCCAACTTTCTATATTCAATCTATGAACCGAAATGCAAAGTGAGGTGAAAGTCTATTACCTTACAAGCAACGAAGAGTAGGGTGAATGCGTGATGACACTAAGCTTTTCGAGACCACACTAACCGCCTAGTTTCTCCGAACCGGTACACCGAACCTTTGTGAGGATTTTAGGGGATGAGTGGAGTGTTAGAGAGGAAAGGGAATTTAGGAGTTTGGGGAAAAGGAGGGGAAGATTAATTAGGGAGTGATGGAGTGATTATGGAGTGATTTAAGGAGATTGGGAAGTTATGAAACGGTTTGGAAGTAAATGGAGGGAAGTGGAATGATTTAAAATTGGGGGATTTTAAATAGGAGGGGTCCGGGTTGGGTCACGCAGCATTAGGGTTTTGGACCCATGAGACCCCGTCTACGGTCCGTGGGTCGATCTACGGTCCGTATATTGGGACCGTAGATCACTCTTACACTTGGACAAGTTTAGGGACTTACCTGGGATCTACGGACACCATCCACGGTCTGTGGATGGATCGACGGACCGTCGATGGGGTCCGTAGACCTCTGCACCAGACCATTTTCTGCAGAAATTTCATAGCGTACCTGCACATGTAACAACCATTAGGCTATTCTTTTTTACATTTTCTGGACATTTTTTAGACACGGACCCTATGCTAATTCTAGCCAACACACAAAAAAAAAAACACCTATCTAAAGGGTTACAAAAATTCAAATAAACAAAGAAAACTTCTAAATGAAAAAGTAAAACCTATAGTTGGCTAGATTGTACATCTTGGGTTGCCTCTCAAGCAGCACTTGATTTAACGTCGTAGCACGATGCAGGCCCCTTTTTTACTCAGACTTCATCAAGATTCCATGCCTCTATCACTGCATTTACACTCTCAGAATTTCCCATGTAGCTTTTTATCCTCCGATGGTCGGCTTTGAACCTTGTCCCACTCCTTTTCTAAAGCTCAACTACTCCATGTGGGGACACTTGGGTCACTCTGAATGGTCCAGTCCATTGGAACTTGAATCTGCTCGGAAAATAGCACAACCTTGATTTATACAATAACACCAGATCACTAGGAGCTAGTTTGCGCTTTTCTGACTTTTGAGCATTGCGCTTCTTCTTCGTGTGAAAGGTTGCACCTAATTTCTCCTTAGTACACACTTCAGCCCCTTTTACGAAGGTGTGACTCACCATATATACTGATTTAAGATCACTTTCTTGCTTTATAGACTTACAGACGTTGAAGGTCACCTCTTCTTTATTCATTCAGAAATTCATCTGCCCTCTCTCCATATCAACTAAGGCACGCCCAGTAGCAAGTAATGGTCTCCCTAACATGATGGGGACCTCAAAGTCAACCTCGCAATCAAGTATAACAAAGTCTGCTGAAAAATGAATGACCCCACTTTCACTAGGACATCTTGAAGCACTCCAATGGGATTTTTCACAGTTCTATCAGCCATAAGTAAGCGCATCGCAGTTGGTTTTGGAACTCCTAAACCCATCTTCTTATAAATCGACAATGGCATCAAGTTAATGTTGGCACCCAAATCACACAAAGCTTTCACAAAGTGCATCTTACCGATGGTGCATGGAATAGTGAAAGTGTGAGGATCCTCTTTCTTTTGTACCAGTGACCTTGTAGAAATGGCACTACAATGCTGCAACCTCTCATCATTCTCACAACTGACAGCCCTCTTTTTGGTCACCAACTCCTTCATGAACTTTGCATACCCAGGCATTTTCTCCAAAGTTTCTATCAAAGGGACATTGATGGAAAGTTATTTCAACATAGTTATAAACCTGCGGTACTTTCCTTCTTCAGCCTTCTGCACTAACCTCTATGGGAAAGGAGGTGGAGTTCTAGGCATGGGGACGACCTTTTGGGTTATCTCTGCTTCCTTTTTTGTAGCATTCTTGGACTCTCCAGTCACCTCAATCTCATCATCACCTTTTTCTACCACTATTTCTACATCGGATGGAATGGAGGGGTCAATAGTTTGCTTTTCTCCGCTAGTCGTGATAGTCATACAATGCCCATCATTCTTTGAATTCAGGATGGTGTTATTGGGAACTCTTCCCAGCTGGCTTGTATTCACAGTTGCAGACAACTGACTAAACTGCTGCTCAAGTTGCTTTATCGACACTGCATGGGCGACAACTTTTTGACCAATACTGAACAAGTCATTTCGCATCTCCTTCACATTCTCATCAGTTGAATCAAACCTCTTCATCATCTTCTGCATCATATCCTCAAGAAGTGACATATTACCTCCAGCTTCCCTATTACCAGATTCCCGATTTTGAGGAGGAACATAAGGTCTAACCCGATCAATTTTGTTCACATAGTTGTTTCGGTTGTAGTTGTTGTTGCGATTGAAGTTCCCATCCCAAACATATTAACCCTCTCGGTTGTATTTGCCATAGTTGCGACCTTAATTTCATTGACGTTGGCGCCAATTTTCTGTGCTGGATTCTTGGGCGTTTGGTCGGAAACCCCCTGTCTGATCATTCACCGCATAAACATCCTCTTCATAGTAACACTCTTCCACTGGTGGTGGCGTTCTAGTTAAGTAATTCACAACATTTACCTTCTCTTCACCTCCGCTCACATGCTTCAATACCAACCCTAACTCGGTCCTCATCTGAGCCATCTCCTCTGTAGATTGGTTGTTCGTAGCATGAACGGCAAATGTGTTTCTCCCAGTATCCGACCTCCTAGTGCTCCATGCTTTATTGTTGCGAGAGATCTTCTCCAATTTTTCTTTAATCTGCGCATATGTGTACTCACCATATGATCCTCCAGCAATAGTATCAAGCACTGCTTTATTGTTGTCATCCTGACCTCGATAGAAATATTCCTTCAGTGACTCATCATCAATACGGTGATTCAGAACACCTCTTACAAATGCAGTGAATCTATCCCAAGAGCTACTCACAGATTCACCAGGTAATGCCATAAAATTATTGACCCTATCTTTGTGATTGAACTTCTTGGACACTGGATAATATCTTGCCAAGAATACATCCGTCAGTTGGTCCCATGTATATATTGAGTTATAGGGAAGCTCAGTGAACCATACAACAGCATCGCCTGTCAGTGATAGAAAGAACACTCCCAACCCGATGACATCCATATCCAAGTCTAGTCGACCCACACAACTCTTGCAAACCGCCCTTAGCTTGGCTATGTGAGCATGTAGGTCTTCTGATGCTGAACCCGAGAATAAGCCTCTAGCTGTAAGCATCTGCATCAAGTTACTGATCACTAAAAATGTGTTCCCCGGAGGTAAATGGGGTAGGAGAAGAGGTCCATCTGAATCAACAATATTGACGTTACCCCTATAGTGGTCATGTAGTCGTGGGCCTGGTGGATCCTGCACCCTTAATGCATTTCCCAATTTTTTTTCAACTGGAACCTGGTTGTCCCCACCAACTACCCTTAGAGGTTGCAACCCAACTTCATAACCTAGATTGCCTCCGATAGGATTAACTTGATCTCCTGGATTGTTCATTCTTCGCAAAGTTCGGTTCAACTCTGGGTCGTAAGGAGTAAGTGGTTCATCTTCGCTCCGTACACTTGGCATACACTAGAGTCAAAACCTGAGAGTGACAAAAAGAAACAGAAAAAGTAAAATGAGGAAATATTTGACTAACGTTCAATAATATAGCTAAAATAAATCTAAAAGCAAAATTTCCCCGGCAGCGCGCCAAAATTTGATATGCTCAAATTACACCTCCCTAAAGAAGCATAAGCGATTGTTATCAAGTAAAGAACCCAACTTGTAGGTTGGGGTCGATCCCACGAGGAAAATGATTTAGACTTTACTTTAACCAAAAATTATATTCAATTAGTCAAATTACTTCCAGAAACAAGTAATTAAAAAGTTGGGGGGGGGGGGGGTTTGTGAAAGAAATTGTAAGAATTCAATAAATAATCAGTAATCTAAAGTCAATTTTGGTTGTTATGAAGATGAGAGAATTAACTAGGGTATACATGTTCCCCACAAGCTCATAATGCAGTAATCCTAGTAATAGCAATCCTTTCCTTGTGTACTACATGCAAAGTGATAAGTTAGGTATCTCTAAATCCTTGGTCCGGCATCTAGAAAATTTCACCTCGCACCTTGGTCTGGCTACCTTTGTATAATTTACTAACCTTTACCTTTACCTGATATTAGACATCATAATCGATGTTTGGCTTAGTTATTACTTCGCACCAATCGACACTAGCCTATTAGATAGTATCACACTAAATCTATGTTGATAATTCTTTTCTTGCTGATTACCTCATTGGTCCGGCAAGTAGCAACAAGGCGAGTTCTAACGCGTGCACTCGTTAAAAACACTTCTAAAGAAAAGAATTATCAATGCATGCAAAACACTATTTAAGAATTGCTTATTTACTATTCATACTTTGTTAATCGTTCATGGTTCCCACAACCCTAGTTGTGGATTTTAGTTACCCATAATCATATGAACACAATTCATTGTTTTAGATAAAAGAATTATGAACTTACATAAGAAGAATAATAAACCCAGAAATTCAACTTGAATTGCAACACCAAAATCTTCAAAACGAACTTGGGAAATTAAGAATTGCCAAAGTTGCAAGTTAATCTCCCAAGTTAAGAACTAGAAAAATATCTTAATGTCTAACCCCCAAAAATGAGGTTTTTATGCCCTATTTATAGAAAATAAGTCCTAAATAAAAAGGGAACAAAATAAGGAAAGTTTGTTCAGGCACGCATCTTTATTCCATGAGACTGACTCACGGACCGTCAATGGATCTACGGTCTGTGAGTCCCTTCCGTTAGCCAAGACTTAGAAAATATTTTAGCTTCCAAAAATTAGCTTCTCTAAAGCAAACGACGGAACTGCAGTACGGACCGTAGATCAATCTACGGTCCATCAATCCCTCTCCGTAGCTCTATACTTAGAATCTTCAAAAATCAGGTACTTGAACCCTCGCAGTATCAATGTACGGATCAACAGTACGGTCCGTAGATCAATCTACGGACCGTCAATGGTCACTGTGGTTCCACACTTGGTCAGATTTCCCTGATTTACCTTCAATGCCTTGGCTGCTGATCTACGACCACCATCTACGGAGCGTCAATGGACCTACGGTCCGTAGATCACCTCCGTAGATGCCCTTTTCTGCATTTCTTTCAGCTGTCTCTTTAATTTCGCGCCTGAACATCTTTCCAACAAAATATGATATAAATACATAAAAACCAATACAAAAAGTCGCTAGACACACACAACTTGTAAGTGAAATGTATTAGAAATACCATAAACTCACGGTATATCACAACCTGATTTTCAGTTCTCTTTCTATCTTTTACCACAAAATCAAACTCTTGCAGAAAAAATACCCATTCGGTTTTGCAGCCTTCTTTGCCATCAAATACCTCAATGCAGAATGGTCAGCATGCACTATGACCTTGGTACCAAGCAAGTAGGATCTAAATTTCTCGAATGCAAAAACCACCGCAAGAAGTTCTTGTTCAGTCACAGTATAATTCTTCTGGGCCACATTTAGAGCTTTGCTAGCATAGTAAATAGGGTGAATAATTTTCTCTCTCCTCTGTCCTAATACTACACCAAGCGCCACTCCACTCGCATCGCACACTACCTCAAATGGTTGTCCCCAATACGGTGAAATAATGATAGGTGCAGTGACCAACTTCTCCTTCAACTCTCCAAATGATCTCAGACAAGCATCATCAAAATCAAACTTATACTTCTTTTTGAGCAGTTTGCAGAATGGATGTGCAATTTTAGAGAAGTCCTTGATGAACCTCCTATAGAAACCTGCGTGCCCACGAAAACTTCTAATACATTTTTACATAGATAGGTGGTGGAAGCTTTTATATTACCTCTACTTTTTCTCTATCAACCTCAATGCCCTTCTCAGAAATCCGATGACCCAGAACTATCCCTTCTTTTACCATAAAGTGGCATTTCTCCTAATTTAGCACCAGATTGCAGTCTTTACACCTTTTAAGAACCTCAGCCAGATGATCTAGACATCGATCAAAAGAGTCATCTACTACAGAGAAATCATCCATGAACACTTCAATAGTATCCTCCACCATATCAGAAAATATCGACAGCATACAACGCTGGAAGGTCGCTGGAGCATTGCACAATCCAAATGGCATCCGTTTAAAAGCAAAAGTACCATAAGGGCAAGTGAAGGTGGTCTTCCCTTGGTCTTCCGGAGCTATAGAAATTTGATTGTATCCCGAATACCCATCAAGAAAACAATACCAACCCTTGCCTGCAAGTCTATCCAATATTTGGTTCAAGAATGGCATAGGAAAATGCTCTTTCTCTGTCCACGCATTCAACTTCCGGTAATCCATGCAGACTCTCCATCCAGTCACAGACCAAATTGGAACAAGCTCATTTCTCTCATTTAGAACCACAGTAATACCACCCTTCTTAGGTACACACTGCACAGGACATACCCAACTACTATCTGCAATGGGATAAATAACTTTGGCATCTAACCATTTGATGATATCCCTTTTCACTACCTCTTACATAAGTGGATTTAATCTTCTCTGGTGCTCGATACTAGGCTTGTGATCTAGCATGAGTTGGTGTTTGTGAGAACAATTACCTGGAGGAATCCCAATAATATCCGCAATAGTCCACCCAATAACTCACTTGACCCTCTTTAACACAGTCACCAAGCACTCTACTTAACACGCATTTAAATCTGCCGCAATGATGACTGGCAAAGTATTATCTCTACCCAAGAATACATACCTCAAATGCGGTGGTAGAGCCTTAAGCTCTAATTTTGGTGCCTCCACAATAAATGGTCTCACGGATAGGGACTCACGATTCTTCATGTCTAACTCATACTTCTTTGGTTTTGACCGATATTCACACATATCAAGTGCAGCTAGCAACTCATCGTACTCTTCAATACCTTCACTATCAAAATTCATCATAATTCTTTCTAGTGCCTCAACACCTAGTCGTTCTTCAATTTTCACTTTTGATCCACTCTCCACTCTGTAAGTCATAGCAGATACCGTTTGGAGATCACCAGTCTGCCTCATGGACCTACAAATATTGAAAGTTGCTTCTTCATTTTTCAGTCTAAACTTCATTTTCCCCTTCTCCATATCAACTAACGAACGTCCTGTAGCAAGGAATGGTCTCCCAAGGATGATGGGAATCTCAAAATCAACCTCACAGTCGAGAATCACAAAATCCGTCGGAAAGATGAATGACTCCACTTTCACTAGCACATCATGGAGTACACCAATGGGCCTTTTCGTGGTTCAATCGGCCATAAGTAACCACATCGAAGTAGGCTTTGGATCCCCTAGACCCAACTTCTTATAAATAGACAAAGGTATTAGGTTGATGCTAGCACCAAGATAACACAATGCCTTAGCAAAGTGTAACAACCCTATAGTATATGGAATTGTGAAAGAACCAGGATCTTCCTTCTTCTTTACAAGAGACCTTGTAGAAATAGCGCTACAATGTTGCAATCTATCATCATCTTCAAAACTCACAGACCTTTTCTTTGTTACCATATCTTTCATAAACTTTGCATACCCAGGCATTTGCTCCAAATCTTCTATCAACGGCACGTTGATGGATAGCTGCTTCAACATAGTAATAAAGCTGCGATATTTACCCTCTTCAGTCTTCTTCACAAACCTCTGTGGAAAAGGTGGTGGAGGTCCAGGTATGAGGACTACTTTTTGAGATATCTCCTCTTCTTTCTCTGTCGGATTCTCAGACTCTTATCTAAACTCTACCACATCATCTTCTTTTCTAATCTCAACATCCACCACAAACTACATAGGTGGATCAATGGTTTGCTTACCCCCTCGAGTAGTAACTGCCATACAATGACCATCATTCTTTGGATTCTAGATGGTGTTGCTAGGAAGAGTGCCAGATTGACGTGGGTTCACTGTAGTAGACAATTGAGTTATCTACTGCTCTAGATGCTTTATTGATACTGCATGGGGATCAACCTTTTGACCAATACCAGACAAGTTGTTTCTCATCTCCTTCACATTCTCATCAGTTGCATCAAACCTTCTCATCATCTTATGCATCATATCTTCAATACGCGTCATATTGCCTCCAGCTTACCTAGTACCAGATTCTCGATTTTGAGGGGGAACATAGCGTCCAATCCAATCATTTCTGTTGCCATAGTTGTTACGGTTGTAGTTGTTGTCGCGATTGAAGTTCCCATACCTGACATATTGACCCATTCGATTGTAATTGCCATAGTTCCGACCTTGGTTTCGTTGACCTTGGCGCCAATTGTCTGTGCTGGATCCTTGGGAATTTGATCAGAAACCCCCCTTCTGATCATTCACTGCATAAGCATCCTCTTCATAGTAAGACTCTTCAACTGGTAGTGGAGTTCTAGTCAAGTAGTTCACAACATTTACCTTTTTTGCACTTCCGCTCACATGCTTCAATACCAACCCCAACTCGGTCCTCATCTGAGTCATCTCATCATGAATCTCATCCGCAGACTGGTTGTTTGTAGTATGAATGACAAATGTGTTTCTCCCAGTATCCGACCTCTTAGTGCTCCATGCTTTATTGTTGCAAGAGATCTTCTCCAGTTTTTTGGTAATCTACGCATATGTGCACTCACCATATGATCCTCCAACAATAGTATCAAGCACTGTTTTATTATTGTCATCCCGACCTTGATAGAAATATTCCTTCAATGACTCATTATCAATACGGTGATTTGGAACACCTCTTACAAACGCAGTGAATCTGTCCCAAGAGCTACTCACAAACTCTCCAGGTAATGCCACAAAATTGTTGACCTTATATTTGTGATTGAGATTCTTGGACACTGGATAATATCTTGCTAAGAACACATCCTTCAGTTGGTCCCATGTATAGATTGAGTTATAAGGGAGCTGAGTGAACCATACAGCAACATCGCTTGTCAGTGATAGATGGAACACTCACAATTTGATGACATCCATATCCAAGTCTGGTTGACCTACACATATTTTGCAAACCACCCTTAGCTTGGCTTTATGAGCAGCTGGGTCTTCCGATGGTGACCCCGAGAACAAGCCCCTCGCTGTAAGCATCTGCATCAAGCTACTGGTCACTACGAATGTGTGCCCCGGAAGCAAATGGGGTAGTACAAGAGGTCCATCGAGTTAATAATATTGACTTTGCCCCTATAGTTGTCATGCAGTCGTGGGCCTTGTAGACCTTGCACCCTCAGTGCATCTCCCACTTGATTTTTAGTTGGAACCTGGTTGTCCCCACCAACTACCCTCGGAGGTTGCAACTCAACTTCATCACCTAGATTGCCTCCTATAGGATTAACTTGAAATCCTTGATTTTTCATTCTTCGCAAAGTTTGGTTCAAATCTGGATCGTAAGGAGTAAGTGGTTCTCCTGGCTTCGTGTACTTGGCATACACTAGAGTCAGAACCTGAGAGAGACAAAAACAAAAAAGAAAAAGTAAAATTAAGAAATATTTGACCAAAGTTCAATAATGTAGTTAAAATAAATCTAAAAGCCAAACTCCCCGGTAGCGGCGCCAAAATTTGATACGCTCAAATTACACCTCCCTAAAGAAACATAAGCAATCGTTATCAAGTAAAGAACCCAACTTGTAGGTTGGGGTGGATCCCATGAGGAAAATAGTTTAGACTTAACTTTAACCAACAATTATATTCATTTAGTCAAATTACAATTTGTGAAACAAATTGTAAGAATTCAGTAAGTAATCAGTAAACAAAAGTCAATTTTGGTTTTTATCAAGATGAGAGAATTAACCAGGGTATATGTGTTCCCTACAAGCTCATAACGTAGTAATCCTAGTAATAGCAATCCTTTCCTAGTGTACTACATGCAAAGTGATAAGTTAGGTATCTCTAAATCCTTGGTTCGGCATCTAGAGAATTTCACCCTGCACCTTGGTCCGACTATGCGTGTATAATTTACTAACCCTTACCTTTACCTAATATTAGACATCACATCGATGTTTGGCTTAGTTATTACTTCGCACCAATCGACGCTAGACTATTAGATAGTATCACACTAAATCTATGTTGATAATTTTTTTCTTATTAACTACCTCCTTGGTCCGACAAGTAGCAACAAGGCGAGTTTTAACATTTACAACCGCTAAAAAGACTTCTAAACGAAAGAATTATCAATGCATGCAAAACACTATTCAAGAATTGCTTTTTTACTATTCACACTTTGTTAATCCTTTATGGTTCCCACAACCCTAGTTGTGGAGTTTAGTTACCCATAATTATATGAACACAATTCATTGTTTCAGATGAAAGAATTATGAACTTACATAATTGAGAATAACAAACCCAGAATTTCAACTTGAATATTAAAACCAAAACCTTCAAAACCAACTTAGGAAATTAAGAATTGCTAAAGTTGCAAGTTAATCTCCCAAGCAAAAAACTAGAATAAAAATAATAAAATCTAACCCCTAAAAACGAGGTTTACATTCCCTATTTATAGAAAACAAGTCCTAAATTAAAAGGGAAACAAAATAAGGAAAGTTTATTCAGGCACGCGTCTTCATTGCATTAGACTGACTCACGGACCGTCAATGGATCTACGGTCTGTGAGTCCCTTCTGTCAGCCAGGACTTAGAAAATATTTCAGCTTCCAAAACTCAGCTTCTCTGAAGCAAACGACGGACCACCAGTACGGACCATAGATCGATCTACGGTCCGTCGATCCCTCTCCATAGATCCATACTTAGAATTCTCTGAAAATCATGTACTGGAACCCTCGCAGTCACATTCTACGGTTTAGCAGCATGGTCCGTCGATCAATATACGGACCGTCAATAGTCACCGTGGTTCCACACTTAGTCAGATTCCCTGATTATCCTTCCATGCCGTGCCCTGCTGATCTACAATCACCATCTACGGAGCGTCAATGGACCTACGGTCCGTAGATCATCTCCATAGATGCCCTTTTCTGCATTTCTTTCAGCTGTCTCTTTTCTTTCGCGCCTAAATATCTTTCCTTCAAATCATGATAAAAATACATAAAAGCCAATACAAAAAGGCCCTAGACACACACAACTCTTAAGTGAAATGAATGAAAAATATCATAAACTCACGGTATATTTTGTCTTAAAGACTTGTTAAAATGATTAATGGGAATCCTAAGAATGACGAACTAGCATGATCAAATGTTACAAAGCATGGTTAGACTAGGATACTGTTGAAAATGGTCAAATATGTGGGATTGCATTCTAAGAATGTCTGAAACCTAGCACAAATTCCATCCACGAGGCCCTGTCTACGGACTGTAGATCAATCTATGGATCGTAGATTAGGTTCGTGGTTGGATGCAATTGAAAATTTTACCATGTGTGAAACCACGGAGGTAGACTACAGTCTGTAGATCAATCTACGGACCGTTTTGTACATCCGTGGTTTCCATCTGTGACTAAATTTGTTGGTCCTCTGATCCATTGAAGGGTTCCAGGGATAGTAGATTCGTCTACGGACCGTAGGTCCCCACCGTAGATGACCTATGTAGCCACTGTCTGGAAAAATATTTGGGTCTTTGATGTTGTTCGTCTTTAGCTCTAAAATTATTTTGAGTGTGTTTTTAGTTATTTTTGGTACTAATAACTCTTCCACAGGTACTATGGAACCCAAGAAGCTAGTCACCTATACAAAAAAAGGCAAGTCAAAATATGTTGCTCCTAGCTTCAGATTAATCGACGAAAATGACAATGTGGCGACGGATCCGACATACGTTTCTCCCAACACAAGGACATCTCCTATTGCACCCCGAGTCAACAGAGGTACCTCCCGAAAGGTGATTCCCGTTGTAGTCACTGTCTCCCAGTTTGATGAGGAGCACACACTGATCGGGTCACCAATTGGGGATGCTTCCAGTTCAGAGAATGGGTCTATGTTTGGCTCCGAGTCTGCCCATGCCTCGGGTTCAGAGTCTATCCATGCTTCAGGCTCTGACTGCCCATGCTTTAGGGTCCATTGCTAAATCAGCCACAGGGTCCGGCGAATATGAACAAGCAGCCTCATCTGATGAGGCCACTAGCTCAGAGTCGATACCAGTACCATGGAATGATGACCCTACTCCAGTGGCTGGCGAGCCAAATAGATGGTGTGTTGAGGGCCAGTGGATAATTTATCGGGATGCCAAGATGAAAAATGACAAAGAGAAGATGGCCTGACTTATTACAGAGGAGCGTAGAGTCCTCACGAGGAGCTTGAACATTGTCCCCGATATCCACCGGCTCTTTAAACTTCACAAGTGTGACTGGATGGCCCGAGACCCAAGGACTTATAGCGAGGAGATTGTACAGGAGTTCTACGCCTCCTATGCTGCCACTCTCCAAGGTTCGATCTTCAAGCAGTCCAAGCCAACAGCCCAGAACCCTCTCACTTCCACTATGGTATGAGGTTGTCCGGTGGACACATCACATGCCACCATCAGCCGATTTCTCTATGGTCCTACTACCGGTCACTCTTGGACACTGAACACAACAGAGTTTAATTATCGATGGAACATTGTGAGGGGCGGAGCTTTCCAGAGAAATTATGAGTAGCGGGAGGCTGTTACACTATGGTTAGGTAAACACATTGCTGCAGATGGCAAGCGTGCGGAGTGGGTCACCACACCACATTTGGGTATCCGAAAGGCCACATTAAACTTTGCGGCCAAGTTCTTCTAGTCGTTGGTGTGCAATAGGGTGTCGCCTACAAAAGCTGACAATCAACTCACATAGGACAGAGCCGTCATGGTTGCAGCATTAGAAGAAGGATTGGATATTGACTTTTCCTGCATGCTACTGGCAGAGATTCACGAGAGGACGTTCAAGACCTCCACTACTTACCCCTTTCCACGTTTAATTTTCCAGTTGTGCAGGGACTCTGGAGTGCTGCTCTGGCACTTTGATAGATTGATCCACCCTACTGGGATTTTGGATATAGGCCTCATTTGCGATGAGGTAAATGTGGCGGCACCACACCTAGAGCCCCAGTTTGATGTACCTCCCTTGGGCAAAGATCTTACAAACACGGTGGAGCAGACACAGGGCAGTGATCCCATTATACCAGGCCACACTGATACTGTCCCGACCTCCTCTTCTCAGGCCGCTAGTAGGGCTCCTAGCTCATCCAGGTCCCCAACACCGTCCGGAGTTGCCATTGTCCCGATGGCTAGAGTACAAAAATTAGAGGCTTAGATGGCCACACTACTGTACCACATCCGGCCTTGGATGCAAAAGTCGATAGCAGAGTCTGAGGCCAGAATTAAGAAAAAGGTGGCAAAACAGACAAAGCAGCAGATCCAGGTAGTTCATCAACGCCTGCATGCATTTGAGTTGAGGGTTCTGGCCCGACCAACCCCCGATACTGGTCTTTCCTCCATCCGGGCAGAGTTGGCTAGTATCTGAGCTGATGTTAATGCAATTCTTGAGATTCCTGTGAATGAGCCATAGCATGCCCCGACGGTATTGGCTGAGGATACCATTCTTGATGCCTTATTCAGGGTGGACGCAGAGACACAACCCGATCCAACCTGTGCTCGTGGAAAGAGGCACCGATCTAGTCACCCTTATGACACCGTTGATGATGCTCAAACTAGAAAAATGGAGGGTAAGCAGGAGGAGCAGGCTAGGGGAGCATCGATATTAGATGAGGAGTTGCGCCAGAAAAGAGCGCTTGAGGCTGCTGCTGGGGCATCTAGTTCTGTGCCCATGAAGATTGATGTGAGCACCACTGATGGTGCAGGCAGAGTGGCGTATATCACTACTGATGGTGCTATCCTTATTGATGTGGGCACTACTGAGGGTGACCCAAGTATTGTTCCAGCAGGCTCCGAAAAACCGGACACACCCGTTTGTTGATGAATCTTCGGCGTTATGCGCCACAGGTTTGCTTCACCCAATCCATTATCTTTTACTATTTTTTTAATGCATTGGGGACATTCGCATCTATTTTTGTTGGGGGTGGGGTAAATGGATTGTGAGGGATAGGGTGAAGTCTGAGTAACCTAACTCATAATTCCTCTCTTGGGGTTTTCTTGTCTGTGTTCTTTTTCCCCATGAGACTGTTTAGTTTCTGTTGAACCGGCATGTGTTAGGATCGTATGTGTAGAAGCATGAAAAAGAATGAAGTAAGATGGCTTATGAAAAATGATACCCGTCCAAATTTTGTGATGTGTGCTAGATTTTGTAGGCTAAGATAATTTTAATGTGTTGGCTCTGAGTATGACATGATAATAAATCAACTTGATGGCATGACTTAAGCTAAAACTTGAACTGGGTAATCTGATAATTTGATAATGAAACTACGTGCTAAGAGTGTGTCAGAATAGTTGATTGTTCAAACAGTTTTTGTGCCAATCTAGAACTTGCCAGGTTAGTCCTGCTAAGACAATCTACTCTAGAGGCTAGGAAGTGATCATAGGCCCTTGTTCTGATAAGCCCACAAAATGCCTAAAAGAAGAATCCAACTAAATGAAATAAATGCTCTCTTTGATCCAAATGCTTTGAGCATAAATTAGACCATTTCTTTCTAAACCCCTAACTAACCTTCCCATAATCTACTATGTTGGCCCCGGTCCCTCCTTGGACATGTGCACCTCGACTTAGGCCAAAAGCCTAAGTTAAGGGTGGCTAATGTAAACAGTAACTTCAATCTTGGCCCTGATCTGACATCGGGTATTGTGCACCTCAACCAATGGAAAATCCATAATTTGAGGGTGGCTATGAAAGAGGAAACCGAAAGAAAAATGGGTATGAAAAGAGTTTGATGTTGTAAAAAAAGAAAAAGAAAAGAGAGGAAAGGATGTGACTTGTTGAAAGATAAATAAAAGAATAAAACGCAAGAAAAAGATGAAAGTGAAAAATAAAGAGCTACAAAGTCTAAAGTCACATCCATGGTTGAAGAAAATCAAGGGAAAGAAGGTAAAATGGTAGGATGGAAAAAATAGGGCAAAAAGAGATTGAAAGCCTAGAGTAATGTCAAGGACGGCAGAAAGTCACTAAGAAGTACCCAAATATACCACACCTGACCCTGAGCCTACGTTACATGCCAAGAAAGTCCTATAGTGATCCTTGAATCTAGTTTACAGAGTCTAAGCAGTGAAAATAAGGGCAAGCCTATGGTATTGAGCACTAATTGTACTTGAAGTTACTTCTGAGTGGAAGTGTTGAATGAATCCTTGTACTCAAATTCATATTCATTGTATGAAAAAGGGATTTCGTTTGAAGTAAGGACACTAGTTACATTGTCAGAAAGCCGGTACCTTGGTGATGGTGAAACAGTGTATGTTGTGTGTTGGTTGGTTGATCTTTGTCATATTTTGATCCGCATGAATTAGCTTGTCGAGTCTAAAAGAACAAATTTTGCACCCGAAAAGATAATTGTGGTAGAGAGCCATGTGATTGCTTGTGCTTGAAATGCTTGCTTCTATACAGGTGTCGTTTAGAGTATTAGTGCGTCGCTTGAGGACAAACAACGAATTTAAGTTGAGGGTGTTGGTATATCATGAGTTTATGGTATTTTTAATACATTTAACTTAAGAGTTTTGTGTGTCTAGGGACTCTTTGTATTGGTTTTTATGTGTTTTTATCATGATTTGCAGGAAAGATGTTTAGGCGTGAAGGTAAAGAGACAGCTAAAAGAAATACAGAAAAGGGCATCTACGGACCGTAGGTCCATTGACGCTCCGTAGATGGTGATCGTAGATCAGTAGGGCATGACATGGAAGGAGAATCAGGGAATCTGACTAAGTGTGGAACCACGGTGACCATTGATGGTCCGTAGATTGATCTACGGACCGTACTGCTGAACCGTAGAATGTGACTACGAGGGTTCCAGTACCTGATTTTTGGAGAATTCTAAGTATGGAGCTACGGAGAGGGATCGACAGACCGTAGATCGATCCACGGTCTGTACTAGTGGTTCGTCGTTTGCTTCAGAGAAGCTGAGTTTTGGAAGCTGAAATATTTTCTAAATCCTGGCTGACAGAATGGACTCACGAACCGTAGATCAATTGACGGTCAGTTAGTCAGTTCGTGGAATGAAGATGCGTGCCTGAACAAACTTTCCTTATTTTGTTTCTCTTTTAATTTAGGACTTGTTTTCTATAAATAGGGGATGTAAACCTCATTTTTAGGGGTTAGAATTTATTATTTTTATTGGAAAAATGCACAAGTACCCCCCAACCTATGTCCGAAATCCCAGAGACACACTTATACTAAACTAAGGTCCTATTACCCCCCAAACTTATTTTATATATAATTTTCTACCCTTTTTCGGCCTACGTGGCACTATCCTTGAAAAAATTGTCAACACACGCTGGCCGCACAAGATAGTGCCATGTAGGCCGAAAAAGGGTAGAAAATTATATATAAAATAAGTTCGGGGGGTTAATAGGACTTTAGTATAGTATAAGTGTGTCTCTGATATTTCAGGCATAGGTTGGGGGGTACTTATGCATTTTCCCATTTTTATTATAGTTTTTTTCTTCGGAGATTAACTTGCAACTTTAGCAATTCTTGATTTCCTAAGTTGGTTTTGAAGGTTTTGGTTTTGAAATTCAAGTTGAAATTCCGGGTTTGTTATTCTCAATTACGTAAGTTCATAATTCTTTCATCTAAAACAATGAATTGTGTTCATATGATTATGGGTAACTAAACTCCATAACTAGGGTTGTGGGAACCATGAGGGATTAACTAAGTATGAATAGTAAATAAGCAATTCTTGAATAGTGTTTTGCATGAATTGATAATTCTTTCGTTTAGAAGTCTTTTTAGCGGTTGCAAACGTTAAAACTAGCCTTGTTGCTACTTGCCGAACCAAGGAGGTAGTTAATAAGAAAAGAATTATCAACATAGATTTAGTGTGATACTATCTAATAGTCTAGTGTCGATTGGTGCGAAGTAATAACTAAGCCAAACATCGATGTGATGTCTAATATGAGGTAAAGGTAAGGGTTAGTAAATT
>JAJOOS010011587.1:0-13774 GCA_029582725.1 Solanum chiquidenum | reverse complement strand
TGTTGTAATTTTCTGTGATCTCAAGTTGGACATCAATTTCTTTTGTTGACTATTCTGTAGGTTACTACAACTATAGAATTTTAAAGGTGCTTTTCTTCAAAAAAGGTGTAGCAGCTAGAAGAGAGAAAAATTAACTGCTGGCACTAAAAGCTACAACTGATTAGTATATTAAGCAGTTGATATAGAGTCATTTAGTCGAAAGAAATGCAGGGCAAAAGCTGAGTTATACACACATGTTTCTTTAAAAACAACTTATAAACATGCATCGCCAACAACACGGTCTTCCTATATATTGAGCATAACCCACTCCTTTGGAGGAGTAATCGATATTCCAAGAGTGTCAATGCAGCATAAAGTTGTTTACTTGTTTCAGCTCTCTCTGTACTTAAATGCATCTAACTTCAGTGATTCTCTTGCCTAAAACGGCACCATTGACTAGCAAAACTGGAGAACCAAGCTCTTAGTTTGCACTTGGCTTTATGTACAATTGTTTGCTCCATAACCTTATCTTGTTATCAATGAATGGAAGCTAGTACTCAAAATGAGGACCTGCCTCCATCTGCAACTTCTCTTTAATCAAAGAAAACCATCTTCTATTTCTGACTCTTCTGTTTTACAAAATCAGCCAGAATCTGCATCATGTGTCTTTCAGAAGCCCTCTTCATTGAATTTCAAGTTCATTCTCCGTATATTCTGTATCAGACCATTCTTGCTCTTCTTCACCTACCTGACCATCAGTTACTTCACCCATATCTCTCCTAGCAGCACCGGTATCCATTTCAGAATCTGCACAAATGCATGATGTTGGGTTTTCATGAAACTCTCCCCTGCCTGGCTTCACCTCCATTGGCTCGCCCATGAAACCTATTTGAGACGTTCGAATTTGTGAGGCAAACTCTTCCCATGTCATGTTATTTCGATGAAGGAGCAAATTATTAAGCTTCTTCGCATTTGGGCGGATAGTTGGCTTGTGATCAAAATATCTCCTGAAACACGGAAAGGATTTTAAAAAGTTTACCCTTTCCTGGAGTAACAGACTAATAAATAAAGTAACATGATATTTGAGTAAAGAATATGGCATTTATAGGAGTATCATTTCGTCAAAATTATTTCATAAGAGGGGAAACTGTTTGAACTTTTTTGTGAAGTCAGCTAAACTGATTCAGGTCAAAAACATCAAGTAGCTTACCTTCTTCCAGCGAGCATTCTTGCCATATTACCATTGTTATTGGATACAAAAACATCGCTCTCATCACAAACCATGAAATCTAACGCAGCCATCCGAGAAGAAAAGGAAGAGAATGGTGCCAATTCCTCCTTGCTGGCAATTGTATCTTTGGAATAAAAATTTGGAAATAGAGCCTTGAGAGGAGCCAATGTCTCCTCTCCACCATAAATTTCTCCAGATGCCACATAAATATGAACATCATTACCGAAACCAAGTGCTCTAAGCATAAGGCCAATTTCCTCAGGAGTGAGAGGGCATTTTCCGTTCCTTCGTTCCTTATCCGGGTTTCTTGCCTGCAAGTAATGCCAAAGAAGTAATACCATATTAACTACAAGTAGGGGCAATGTATGGACTAATAGTTACTAAAATAGGTAGTGACTCACATGTAATGTCTTCCACCTCTTTCGTATTTTACCTAGTTCTTTCCTTTCCTTGTCTCCTCCACCGTAATAGCATCCAGAGAATGCAAGCATATCTGGTTCAAACCTAGAACATGGTAAACAAGTTTCAGCAAGCATGTTCCAGTTGTAGAATATTGACTTAGAGAATATACAATCTACAATGACAAGATCAACATTCAAATCCTAAAGGAATGTCACTGAATCTGAAAATAACACTGGAACACACATAAATAACCATTTTATCAGATCAGCAATATAACGCCCAAAAGACTAGCGCTTTTGCCTTCTATATTTCAACAAGCAGCTTGCGTTGTTGGGAAAAAAAGAGATTCTTTCGAAAACACATTCATGAACAAGAAAGAACATTTGTGTAAAACATCTTTTGTACATAAATGTTAATAAAATTACCTCAGGTGCAAGGCAACAAAGTGCTTGCTTTTCATTCTTATCCTTTCAACCAATTTTCTGCCCATTTCAGTTATGGGATCAGTAAACTTCAATGCATGATAATTGACTCTGCATCTCAGCTTCTGCATATCTGTAGTCAATCGATTGGAAAGCCTATAGTCAAATTTTGTTAGCTGAACGGCCTGCATCAGAACAAAGCATAGAGTAAACAAAATGAGAATCTACATCCAAAACCAAACTAGTTAATCTAGATATACTTTAAGGGCCAATAGGAAAACCTCAAACAAGAAATGTACAATAAACTACACAGACACTCTGTACATTAAGGCGTTGAATCCCCTCACCACCCCACCCAACAGGTTGCGTATTCAACAACACAGATATTGTCAAGAAGATATGCTTGACTTACACTTTTTTCCTGAAGACAAGGTAGAGCTTGTGTTGTATGGATAAGTAAATCTGTGTCTAACTTTCTGTACCTTGAACTTTCAAATTTTGAAATACTATGACTTGGTTGTGCATTAGGGCAATATGGATGGGAAGAATACTACATTTCAGCACGCGTTGCCACATACATGTACAATGCAACAAGAGTAACAGAATACTAAGGACCACGAATCATGTGATGTACACAAAGTTCCATGTCGTGGGATGATATCATGTTTTGATGCACTGGAAAAGGCAAACATGTTCCATTAATTTGTAAAGGACTTACGTGCTTTTTCTTTAAAATAGGCAGGATGCGAGTTTGATAACACTTGGCATTGCACTTCCTTGGAACGCGTGTTGTATATGGAGTTATGATTTTATCTCCGATTCTTGGAAGATCCCTAATAATTTTGACATCTTTCGAGATTCGTGAGATAAACCAGTCGACATCAAAAATCTCAGAGAAGTTACTGCACGTAAAAAAGGAATGATTACGTTTATGAATTGTAGTACACTCTAACAAACAAAAAGATAGCTCATAAAATGCCTTTGTGCACAAATTATTCCAAATAAAACCTTGAATCTTTCCAGTAGGATTTCTGGTCGAGTTTTGGAACTACTAGGATGGCATTCAAAATATGAGCTGCAACAACTGCATCTACAATCTGCATCCAGCAAGAAAATGATTTGAACTCAAATTTGATTTAGCAATCTTTTAAAATATAACTGCAAATAATAATTAGAATTCCAACGGCAAAATAATCTGCTCGTAGTAGCTCAGATTTAATAGAAACTTATGGTGTCTAGAAATGGACTTGCTGATTCATGATTGCACAGTTGACAAGACAGTGCCAACAGAAAACTACATACACCCTTACAAATAAAAAAGTAGAACGAGTTTCTGCCAGGTCAAAGGAAGAAGATGTAAACTGAGTAATGGTAAAGGCTAAATTGGGTTCAGGGAGCAGACTAGAGTACTCTCTTGACTATTAATTCACAAGCTACAACTTGCAATCCATATGAAGTTGCATGTCACAGGTAACATTAATAGTAGTAATATTTTGCTGGTGCATGGATGGACCAGATCAGAATTTCAATTTCCAAGTAAAAATTTTCTTGTTCATATTTAGAAAACAGAAGCTAAAATATTCAAATTGCTTTTTCACTGTACCAATGTCAACAATTGCTAACCACCCAATTTAAATGAGGACAGCCAACTAATAAGGGAAGATGTCATTCAGGTATCAACAAGGAGGTTTAAAAATTTTGAACGTTTGAACTTGTATCTTTTCAAATCTGCCCTACTTGTGTCTTATCCAAATCTGCACTACTTGTGTCTTTTCCAAAAACTACCAAAATTGCTCCTCAAAAAGTATTTTTTACTAAATCTTAAATGCAGTGGGGCGTGACTTAGAATTTAAATCCCCAAAGGAACAACAATCAAACACATAGTCAAGTATCTCTTTATGGCATCTCTCCATGTTGTTGATGGAAAACTTGGCAACAACATGCCACTAGTGGATAGAGGTTGTTTCCAATAGATTCTCGGCTCTCGAATTAGGGTAAAAGAATATATTTACCCCTGTTCTCTGTTGATTCAAGCCTCCACTAGTTGCAATCATCAAGTACCTATTGGGATGAGTATTCACCTCTGCAGCTGCAAATGTTACAGCGCCAGAGATCAGACGAGTTTACAGTAGAGAAGAAAACAAAAATTAGAAAAAGGGATAAAACAAAATGCACCCACTTGGAAAATTATTGCTGGAATCACTGCAGCCATGATAGAATTTCGATTGCTTCGAAATCCATACGTCTCCGCTTAAACTTCCTCCACCCATCTACACATTCAAAATCAGGAGCTTTAAAAAAAACATCTTACGTATAGGTGGAAACAGTCAAAACTGCAGTAGAGCTCACCGGAACACGAAAGACATGTTCTTGTTGCAGGTTCATGTGAAACCCCGTCCCATTAATGAACTAAATGAAATAACAAAATCAGAACAAATAAAAACAAAGAAAGAAAATGATGTAATGGATGGATACATACCGAGATGGGATTGATATGGTGGGAATTGATGATGGGAGGAGAGAAAAACAGAATAAAGAAAAGAATAGCACCAAATAAAGCAGAGGCAAGAGTAAGGAAGCGGTGAATGGGGCGTTTTCTTCTTCTGAAAAGCAGAGTATGGAGGATGATTTGGAAAATTCCAAGAAACAACGTCTCATGTTTTCTCTTCTTCATGTTTGATTAGTAATCTTCAACAAAATGGTTTGGTTTTAGTATATATATATATATATAATAAATCCTACCTGCTGAGAGTTGAGTAGAAGGAAGAAGAAAGAGTTGGTAGAGAAAAATAGTGTGTTTACTAATAACACAAGGATTTAGGTTGGTTTTGCTAAGCCTAATTCTCCGCACAGAATTTAGGAATAACTAAAAGAGAAATGTGGATTGCTTATAAATTAATATTATGAACTCTTGCAAAATAAATTGAGAGGAATTTTCGTGTGCAAGCAGGTGTTGCGTCTTTTTTGGGTGAAAACGACAAACAACACGTTAATTCATTTCCCGTATATGTTTTTTTTGCCCAGCTACGCCTGTTTAACAAAAGTTTCTGTGCTCTTTTCTAGTTTTGTTTCCATTTCTATTTTTATACTTCCATTTTCAATTCTCATTCCATATCAAATTTAAAATTAAAAATATATTTTAATGTTTTTAAACTTTTAAGATATTAAATATGTAACGGGAAAATTAGAATTAAAAACTTGTTAAAAAGAAAAATGGACTTAAAAAAATGTAAGACAAACTAATTAAAATTAACTCGGTTCCTTAAGATATTTAATTTTACTTGTCCATTTTAACAAATTAAAAGAACTTTATAACTTTTTCTCATAATATTCTTAGTATTAAATAACTATGTAAAATTAGTTGTAAGATTTAGTGTTTCGAAATATCATTGATAAGATTAGTTTAGTAAATAATATACACCTCAAATTATAAATTTCTTATCAAGTTAACGTGGATCATGTAATATGAAACGAAAAGAGTACGTCTTCCATTAATTTCTACTTACCATGCATTAAAAATAGATTTTTTTTATTTTTATTTATCCCATATTAATAATAGATTTTACACTTTTATTTGTCCACTTTAATAAATCATTTTTTTTTTCAGTTTACTCTTAATAATAATTACTCATTCTAAATCATCTTTCAAAACTGTCAAACTTATGCATCGACTAATAGAGATCATAGCAAAAATATATACTTTATTTATTATTTTTAAAAAGGTGTGCAAACTAAGTTTATGAAGAAATAAAAATGAATGGAGAAGTATTTTTGATAAAATGTGATAGTGACGCACCTAGTTTTAACGTAAAACTCACATATTGATGTTTTATCTTTGTGAGATAAAATCTACATATTTAGTAGTTATTGGATTAAAAACACTTCTTCTTTTTGCTTAAAAATAAATATCGAGATTTGATTTAGCAAATTCAAATGATCTTTATTTTTATGTATTAACTTACCATTTTTAAAAATTATTTGACTTTCTCAAAAGTGATAATGATATCTACAACGGAACGAGTCTAAAGTCTAAATTGTGATTCCAATGATACTGTATTTATTTTTATTTAATCATTTGAACTATTCAAATGTTAATTAATCAGTTAGTAAAATATACCTAATCTCACTTTCTCTTGCCTCATTTTATCTAAAATGTAATTTTTTACTCCTGGTTCATTTTTATTTATCTGTGTTTAACTTGGCATATTCCTTAACAAATAATAAATAGAGGGATAATTTTACTATATCACTCGTATAGCCCTATTAATTATATGTCATCTAAATATTTAAAAATTGATAGTATTTAAAGTAACAAAAATGTACTGTATTAGATACAAAAATATGTGCATATATAATTGATAAAAGATTGACAACAAATATTTTGAGACTTTATTTGTTGAGGCCTAAAGCCACCTCTTTAGTGGCTTTAGGCTTGAACCGGTCCCTTATATAGTTAGCCACATGCACAAGAATATAGAATATACAAATTAAGGTTAATTGTCATAGAATTAAATGAAGTTGAATGTGAAAGAAATAGATGGATGATGATTTATATTGCAAATCCCATACATAATTAATTTGATTTTTGACATTCAATGTAATGTGACTATACAAATTTAAAGATATGAGATACTACTAGTTTTTGGTTTGGTTAAGTTTGTGGGACAAAAATAGAAGCAATTGTTTATTCCGAGTTGTAACAGAATATGTTTTGTATAACTCAAACTGCTTTCAATTGTTTATTTGCATTTATTTTAGAATATGGTTGGCACGATCTCTGAGTGGCCTGGACCAGACATTTCCGTTCATCAATTTCAGAGTCAAGAAGATGGTCAAAAGTCAAAACAACCCAATTTGGTAACGCCAATGGAAGCGTTCAACAACCAAAATCATGCCAACCATAAATGGCTCACTTTCATTTTAAATATTTTTTTTACATTGTAAATCAAGACGAAATTATTATTTTTCTTCCATGTTATATTATCATTAAATAACTACATAAACTATTAGTAATCAAATTCAATTTTTCAAAACATAATTAATAAGGTTAATTTAGTAAAATAAATCTTTAATAAATATTTTCTTAAGAGGAGTGTTAAATGAAACAAAGGGAGTTAGGGGCGAACCTAGGGGCTCTACGGGTTCACGTGAAACTCAGGGTCACCTTTTGAGATCATATATTAATAGTTTTATCCTTTTTAAAAAATATATATATATACATATAGATGTGTGAACCCACACTCAAAATACCATATAGTGTGAGCTAAAAGTTTAACAGGTTCAGTGATGAGAACTTACAAATCAAAGCGATCAAATTTATATCCAAGATTCACTTTTTATAATAATGCATCCGTCCTCTTGAAATCTTGAATACACCCGGCCAGTATATATAAAAATAGATTGGATTAGGTGCTTGAGAAAGTTTTAAGATGGGAAGGTGTTTGCTAATTAAGTAATGATTAAGATATTAGCTAGGTTGCACCTAATTATGCAGCCCCACATAAACAACTTAAAACCACATCTGCAATGATGATGCATGTATATTAGGATTAGCTAATTAAGTAGTAGTCGTAATCTGAGATTCAACTTTGTCAAAAACACATTAAGATATTAATCAACTTGTCTTGTACAATGCAGGGGTTGAGCTGTTCTTTTTGTGGGAAATCATTGTTTTAGCTTGACAATATTATAATACAACTGAACATGTTAGATTTCCCTTTAAAATAATTTCATTTGGTGCCATGAATATAATTTGTTGAGACCGTTGAAGTTCTCTCATGTATCCATTCACAATTACTGGAAAAAAAGGAGAGGAACAAATGTAACCAACTACAACTTAATTTATATATATTGATACCTATAGAAAATATCAGGTACTCCTTCCGTTATTTTTTTCGTCATGTTGCATTTTTCGAAAGTCAATTTGATTAATTTTCAAAGTTAAATTAGTTTACATTAATTCAATATTTTAAACTAAAAAATTTAGATAATCAAAAAACTATATGAAAAGTACTATAAATTGCAAACTTTTGCATATCAATATGATGAAAAATATTAGTCAAAATTTGACTATAAAAGAGGAAATTATGACAATTAAAAAGAAACGAAAAGATTACTATTTATTTCTTAATCAAAAAGTTGAGGAAGATTGAGAAAAGCTTATGTTGGAATTAGTAGTGTAGTATTATTGAGTCATTGATTCCTACAAAAGTCAACAAGTATGGAGAAGGTGATTGTTCATGGGAAGAACAATTTATTGTGATGAATTAATTACCTACTTACAATTTGTTATATTTACCATGCATCACTGAAGGTATTAATGGAGTTGAATTTTTTGTATCAACTATGGATTGTATACATATAAATAGAAAAATCATAGTAATAAGTAATTAATTAATTGACTTTGATGGCCATAAGTACTCTATTGATGATGCGTATGACAAACAATTAATCTATGAAGCTATGGATAGGGAGATTGTTGAGTATGGTAGCAAAGTTTGATGCTAAATAAGTTGAAATGAAAAGAAGCTAAATATTATAAAGGGTAAGAATACTCTTAATGGTGTGTTGCTGAAACAAACTCAAACAACTAAAAACTTTGAATCTGAATCTCAAATAAAATTCTTCAATTCTAACAGAATTAGCCTCATTAACCCATAGCCAGGACAAAATCGGCCTATTGAAATATTTGGTGTAATATTTTAATTGGTTAATTATTCATATTTAAACAAAGGAGCCTCTGTCTCTGTGTCTCTTAATTTTGAGATTCACTCAAACACAAAGTTAAAATAATAAATTATGGTGAAAAAATGTGGCGACTGACTCATTTTTGTTTTAACTGACTCATTTTTGTTTTAACTGACTCATTTTGTTTTAACTACTACTTCTTATTTGAATTAGCTAGTACGACGTAGTAACGGACAATTTTATAATAAATGCCCCAAAGACAACATGCAGAAACAGAAACAACAAACATCACGTGAATATATATGATTTTACTTAAACATCATGTTGATTGTTGTGCACTTCAAACTTCAAACTTCAAACAATCCATTAATTCTCTCAATTGTTTTGATTAATAGTAACTTATTTGGTCCAACATCTAAAATTTGCTTATTATGAAAGTCAATGTTATAAAGAAGAATAGTGTGATTAAAACAATGATTTGTGTTTTGCCAATGCAACTGTCTTCAGCTTCTTAAAAACTAATTTATGCTACAATTCAAAAATACCTACAATTTTTCCTAAAATTAAAACAAATCATTTTTCAAAAGCTTGATGATCTTAAAAAAAGTGATCTTTCATTAGAAGAAAGTCTAGAAAAGGGTGCAATGCAATGTGATAATGTATAAGTTTTTTGGATCCTCCAACAACAAGATGAGTTCTACAGTGGGCCAGGCCACGTTAATCTAAAGAGTTTAAAGTCCATTCCACTTGAGCCCATATATATATATATATATATATATATATTCAACTCTCATTGTAGATTTGTAGTATTCCTATTGGGCCGATTTTTTTAGTATACAAATTAAGAATCGTATTTACACCAAAATAGCAATACTTTTTTTTTCATTCATATAGCAATTTTTTTTTTTCAAAAGTAGAATTTAAATTAAAAAAAAAAGATTTCTCCAATTATTTTACCTTTCTTATTTATTCAAATTTGTTATATATTATCTTCCAATAAAGGTTTTCTACCAAAACAAAACCTTCCTTCTCTGATAAGAATAACTATTGAAAAATGAATACCAATAATTTTTCAATTCTAATTCAACACAACGGACGATGGGACTCATCAGGTAGTTGTATAAAATAGTTTGCATGGTGTTTTATTACGTGGTTATATATGATTTATCACAAATATCTATTTTGTACTTTTTGAGAGTTATTCGTTTGGTTTAGTTTGTCTATTTTGGTGAAATTGAATTCATCCAATTTGGTTTATGTTCTGGATCCTCAAATTTTTGGTTTAATTACAATAACAACATATGATTTGGTTGTAAACTGAAGTGTCAATTTTTTTTATATTAAAGTTTAGGTTTCTTATGATTTGGTTCGAAAGTATGTTACATTATTGTTTGTATTATAGTTATTAAGTTGGTGTATATAATATAATAATTAGAAAAAAGGTTCATATGTTGATTGGTGGTATCCTAATAAAATATAAAATTGAAAATTTTGAATTGGTATGTGATCTGGTACATATGATGGTATATTTGTTGCTACGAACTGACACCAAACTAATAGCCTAATGTATGTATCAGTTTGAAAAATTGGATTGGTATGTGATCTGGTACATATGATGGTATATTTGTTGCTACGAACTGACACCAAACTAATAACCTGATGTATGTGTTGGTGTATTTTTTGGTCCAATTTATATTGGTGTATTAGACATATGTTGTTAATGAGTATTTTTGTTATCTGCCACCAATTTTTTTTGAATTTTGACTAACAAATATTTGTATGTCGCAGGAAAGTATCTGAATTTTAAAATTGAAGGAGTGATATGATGTGGACACCAATTACCAAGACTTGATTAATACTACTGCTTCTCAATTAGGTGTGGACACGATCATTTTTTAGTTGGAACTCAAATATGTTGTGACTGATCCGTTCCCACCATTGAAGATTCATAGTTTTGAAAAATACACCAAAAAATCAACTTTAGATACACCAAAGTGTTTTATGTATATTTGAGTATATATTGGTGAATAAGACTTTGTAATGGTTAAATTGAACTTAATATATGAATTTTTGTAGTAATTATATTAATAATATCTTCATATATTTACAGATCGTGCTAAAATATTTATGACATGTGTAGTTGTGAAAAAATTCAAATGATGAAATTTCTTATAGTCATGCAATTGTTGCTATCGGATACAATAACAAACATTGTGAAAACTATTGTTCAGCCTATTACAGTAATAAAGATTTTCAAAATATTTATGCAATATCTATTAATATATAGTAGTATATTTAAAAGGTATAAAATAGTAATAATTATTGGTATAAAATAGTATATTTATATATAGTAGAAAAATAATTATTGGTAAAATGATGGTTATATAATTGATAAATTTAAAAGGTATAAAATAGTAATAATTATTGGTAAAAAGATGGTTATATAATTGATATGTATGTATGTTTATATATTACATGGTTGCATATTTGGTGAAACTACGATGCAGTTATAATTGTGAAAACACTATGCATACTTGATGAAACCTACATGTTTTTTACGTAGATGAAAATAATGGTAAAAATGTGAGAGAAGACTTCCATTAATAATATGATTTGATTGAATAAAAAATTAAGAGAGAGAAAATCAATATATAGAAAAACAAAATAACGCAAAAGAGTAAAACTGTGGTTGAAAAAGTAAAAAAAGAGTAAATAATAATTATCAATCCCATAAAATTAGCATATAACTTTATCAAAAAAGGAATAAACTAATTATGATCCCCAAAAGGTCCACTAAGCCTTAAAAAGGAAAAAAAATAAAAGTGATGAAATGTGTGTATTTGAAACTGTTTAGGAGAGAGAATATTTGATAAATATTAATATTCTAATTATACTCCATATAAAAGGCACGAAATACTAATAGTATGAGAGAGAAAAATCTGTAAAATAAAATTAAATAAATACAAAAATTAAATGTTTTGTTATGTATGTAATTTAAAAACTTAGTTTGTAATTAAATATAAGTATATTGATATTTTGTTAAGAAAAGTCTTAAGTAGTATATTTTTGTAATTTTCTCTTCGTGGAGTTTAGGCAATAATCCACTACAACAACCAATGGACAATTTATAAAAATAAAAATAAATAAGGAGTTGCCCGTATGTTCAAGCTAAATATCAAGGGATAAAAAAGGCTTAGCAGCTCAGGGGAGGAAATAAAAATGATAAAAATACAAGTGTGGAAAGGTGAATTCTCCATGCCCAATATTGTGATTGTGTTAGTCATTTTGGGATTTGCCTCGAGGCGAGACAGCCTACACTATAAATGTCAATAAACACGCTAACAAATAAAAGAGACAACAAAATGGAACTGTACAACATTTTTTATTTTATTTGGAGGGTTCTATTGCTTTGAGGATTGACTATGAGAAAGAAGAGCACGGAAAAGTATTGAGTTATATGATTTGGTTCTTCTATGAAAATATAATCAGAGTTCTACCTCTTCTTTTCTATTCTCATTTGATGTATGTATCTTCTTCTTTTTCCATAAAATTATATATTATGAGTATATAAATATTTAATCATCTAATCTAAAAGCTTATAGATTTAGTTATATTCGGTAATCCCGACAATTTTTTTCAAAATATTTACTAAAAGTTTCATTTTAATTTGGCTTATGGTTTAGTTTTCGAAAATACCTTAATTGTTGGGAAAGTTATCAAACATATAATATAGAGAAAATGATCAAAAATCTTTCCAATTTATGGTCGGATTTTCAACTACACACTCATACTTCACGGGAGTCCTATTACCCCCTGAACTATTTTATAAGAAAATAAATTCCACCCTAAAATGACATAGTCACTTATGTGTATTGTGGTGTAACACACGCACATGCCATGTCAGCGCCATGTCAATGCCACCTAATAAATATAATAAATGAATTATTTTTCCTACTTTTTTAAATTATTATATGCCCCATTAGAAACCCTCCATTATCATTAAGAACATCACCATTATCAAACCCACTTCTCATCCATTGAAATTCCGGCAAGAGAAAAGACGGTAATTTTTTTCCGACGAGTAAAAATTTCTATGATCAATATCTTTATCCTATTCCCCACAATTTCTCTTAAAGTTCATTGCTACACATTTTACTCATGTTGGGGGCTCATGAAGGGATATATCAAAGTAGTATATGGGGCATGCCATAAATTTTCAGTTCAATTTCTTTCTTTTCTTAATGTTGGTGAAAGTAGCAAACCAAATTAAAAAATTGAAATTAATCAAACTGAAAAAAATTATGACCCAATTGAATTTTTATGCCCCATTTCAAAAATATCACAATTTGTGATTAAGTTCAAGAATGTGAAATTAGAATTAATGTTTGAGAGAAGGTGAAGGTATTGAAAATTGAAAATTGAAAATTCTATGTTTGTTTGAAATGGGTTCCAATAAAAAAATTAATTTTTTAAACTCTTTATTTTATTAGTTTGATTTGGGAGTAATAACTAAATTTATTTAAAGGTTCTTTAATGATGGATAAGAGACGGTTAATATGTAGAATTTGTAAAGAAATTTGTGATGAAAAATAAAAATAAAGCAAAAGTGTGAAGAAGAAAAAGTGTAGGGTGAGTGTGGTGCAGAAGAGGTGTGGGGCGGTTGGGTTGGGAGGAGCAGGGGTGTGGGAGATTATTTTAATTTAATTAGAAAGAGAAAGAAAGAAAAATAAAAATATGAAATAAACATAAAAACAATCATATTTACTCTCGAGAAGTGAAATTTACTTTCTCAACCAACTCAGCATTAAGGATTTATTTATTCTATTTTTAAACAGTTCAGGGGCATCTTAAGTGTGTAGTTGAAAATCTGATAATAGATTGAGGGGTGATCTGACCATTTTCTCTATAATATATAAAAAAGAAAAGGTGAAAAGACATATGACACGTGTCGTAAAGGGTTTGGATTGCGTGAGAAAAACTAGTGAGCGAAATCCTCCTGGATATATATAAAGATTCAACAATTGTTTGTATATTGATAGATAAATTACTCAGC
>JAJOOS010011586.1:0-17691 GCA_029582725.1 Solanum chiquidenum | reverse complement strand
ATATATATTATGTCGGTTTGGTTTGGGTTCGGTTTGACTTTTTTTCTTTTAATACCAAACCAAACCAAGAGTGGTCGGTTTTATTTTCAACCGCCAAACCAACCAAACCAAACCACAAATCGGTTTTTATTTTTGGTTTGATTTGGTTCGTCGGTTCGATTTGACTTTATGGTTTGACTTGTACACCCCTAATCACAAGTGCATATATTTATCTTGAAATAAATCACATGTTATTGTTTGGATATATTTGTGATGACTTTTGACTCTAACATGGGAGTTATAAATAAACTATAAAAAATATGTTGAGTAGCCATTTAGCATGAAATGGTTTGGGTGAGAAAAATTTCATTCTTGAAATGAAAAATACCATAAAACATGTGATGAAATTTTCATTGTCAAGTCACATTATGTTGAAAACATTGTGAAATACAGTTTTGTTGATTTTGTGAGTCTTGCAACTCCTTTTGATTCAATTGGGTAAAAAATGGTGTGACAAAAAAAAGAAATTTGCTAGCCTAATGAAAATATGATATGTGAGACTAACAACTTGACTTGATATTGCATTTGTATTAAAAGTACTTAGCAGGTACAAGCAAACCAGATGAGAAAACTTGGTGCTATTTGTTGGAGATGAGAAAAGCAAATTGTATTATTTGCTTACTCTACTGTGGAGGTTGAAATAAGAAAATTTAAGCTTTCAAGTTTCAACTAGTCAAAAAATGAATTGATTTTGCTATATCAAACACTTTATTTTGAGAAATAAATTTTTTAAATTTTGATTAATTGTGATAGCACCAATATTATTGGTAGAGTACAAAATCGTTATTACAACGGTAAACTCATACTCATGAGGAGAAAATACAATATTGTGAGATCATATTGATTGTTGTTATACCATCAATATTAATTGTGCTAAGACTTGTGATACTCTTGAGGATTTATAAACTAAGAGCTTAGCAAGATAAAGAGTCTAAAGCACATCAAGGATTGATGAAATTGAAGCTCATAAATTCTGAATCATATATAAGGAAACTCAACCTGGGACAAGAGATCCTATAAATAGGTTCAATGGAAAAACCGAATCATATGATGACTTGTCATGAATTACACTAATATTAATTTTTATTCAATCCCTATGACGTGAGTGCATTGATTCTGAGCATGTCGTGCATCCCTCCGTCAAAATGAAGGACAATTTTGTACTAACATTAATTGATTGGGGGTGGTTATATTTAAACCGAAAATATAACTAGCAGTATATTTATATTATTTCTAATAATACAGTGGCATAGTTGACCCTTTTCCGTTTAGCATTTATCTTTGATAAGCCTTTCAGAATGAGGTATAAATCCCAGAGCATACCCCTGAAAGGCTGAATATTGCGAAAAGATCATTGAGGAGAGTGGACGAACAAAGTTTCTTTCCCAAAAGGAACAAGAGTGAGACCTCAAGTGAAGAGGGAGATGAATAGCAGAGTACAAGTAGCTGGTGAGCGCCGGCTAAGTCTAGCCGTCACTTTATTCTTTGATCTGCATCCACACCTAGACGGCCTCCACTAGGTGCGTTGGTGCGATAGGAAACTGTATGTTTAACTTTACCAAACTTCAGTATTATACATACGGAAATTTATCACTACCACATTTTCTGGTATCCAAAATGTAAACAAAAAAATATTCAACCTTCCTTGTTCAAGTTTCAAGACAAGTTTACAGAAACAACAGAAGGAACATGAATGAAGTGCTGCGAACTGTATAGTTTTATTAGATTACAGACACTGATATCAATCAGTCTGACTTCTTCATCTCACAACAGCAAACGTTAAGCTGTTAAGCACAACCAAACCGTAGGGACAATTTGTCTTCAGAACAGCAAAGCCACACGGCAAACTACCTTAGTAAATATACGCATACTAGTAACTAGAAGATTTCCCATAATTTTTATTTGAAGCACACATGGATGACAAATTTGAAGACTTGCTGTCCTCACATATTATGCTACCTGCTAATATATTACGCCAGTTGAAACATCTGAACAACTCCCTCATGCCTTTAAGATGCCAACACCAACTTCAAATTGGGTGTCTAAGACAGCCTGTGGATACCCATCTATTCCATTAGGTGCATGCATCCTCCCTCTGCTGAGCTTCGTACCCTGGCGTCTTATGGTCCTCATTCCAGTTTCATTGCCGCTATATTGCATCCTCTGGTGCAGTGACTTTTTACAGTAGGAACCACTGCGTAAGGGTGCACCACGACTGATGAAACTACATTATGCAGGTGGTGGAGTGCTTATTCAGTTCTTCCTGCCTTTGTGCTGCCAACATCTTTTATTACCTTCCGAATGTTTCCTTCTGCAAAAAGAACCATTCTGCAATGTTGCTCCACAAGTTCGAGAAAGGTTGACTGATGGAATGTCTATATTCAGATGTTTTTTTCCACTGCTAATTTTGGCAGCTGGACCTGCAAATAAACTTGGTATTTCAACTCCTAATTGCATGGGCTCTTTAACCCTCATACCCTTATGTCCTTCACACCGCTTTCTTCCTACTGCAGGTTGCCTGGTGCAGAAACTACAGTATAGGATTGTGGGTCCACTGGCCAATTTTGTCTGTCATTGGCTGAGAAATGGAGCCTTGATTTCTCCGTCCCTTGTGCTCCATACATCTTTTGTTTCTCTGGAATGGTATTCTTGCACAAGGAGCACCACTATCCAAGATAAAATCACAAATTGGAGCATTTTCCTCACCTATACTCACACACGGTCTTGTGCTCTCATTTCCTTCTGCAATCAACTTTGACTTTACACTGTTTACCTTCATTCCCTTGTGCTAAACACATCTTTTATTTCCTGTTATTGGAGGCCTTATACAAACAGATCCATGACCTAAAGCCACGCCACAAATAATATTTGGATCACCATTTCCACCAAAATTCAGTGAAACTATCCTTGGCTGTGATCGCCCAAATTTCAAAATTTGGGGAAGGAAGTTGGTGCTTTTGAAGCTATCATGAAAATCAGGTCCATTCTCCAATAAAAGGGGCTCGCACGCTTTGATTCTGACGCCCTTTTGTTTCTCAAGGGACAATTGAAGCTTCCTGATGAAAGCAGGAAGACGAGTTTTTCTTGAAATGTCATCAAGCTTGCGGAGGACATCATTGTGGCGACGTACACCATTACTTCCTTTATTCCAAGCATAATCAAATTTGTCAAGCAGCTGGGCTTCAGTTCTCTCAGCATCTTCATTGTCATTCATCTGTTAAATATCATGAAACATTACCAAAACCTATTATGGTTCATAGTAACTAAGGTACAAATAATCAATACTGCATGCAATTACTTTCACTGAAACATGCTCAACTGCGCAACTACATGGCTGGCAGACAACTCACAATGATTTCTCAGAGAACAGAACAAAATGAAGTGCTGAAAGAAAAAACTCAACTTGGCCTTTTATTGTATACATCTATAGCTTAGAGAAAGAACTCATAGTAGTATTCTATCAACAAGATTACTGAGTGAAACTAGGAGAGCTTTAATCTGAATGCCAAATAGAAAACTGACAAGCGAGAGCAACAACTAATTGCAATTTTTGTCAAGGAAAAGTGACATTAACAAATCTAACTTCACATTTATCCAACAACTTTTTGCATTTCAATATCTAACACATCTGCAAGTTGCTTAAAGTTGTAGATAGGAGAAATATGTACTTACAGGTGCCCACCTATAAACAATAGAGAAGCCACTTGAGAATGTTTTTGTAAATAAACCAGCTCTCTTTGGACCAGATATATTTTCATCAACGTGCAGCTCGCTATTGGAACAGTCATTCTCTAAATGAGCACCTACACGTCCATATTGCTGCAGCCTAGTCCTAACATTATCCGATTTTCCAACATATACAGGAACAATATAATCAGCGCCAAGTCTGCTAGCCTCTCGCTCAGTCTTTGGTCGTGACACAGCTACTCCCAGTTCATAAACTCCAGAGCATGAGGTGCAGTTTGGCAGGTTCTGAGTCCTATATCTCTCTGTTCCTTCCTTCCCCAGTAAATAATCCTCCCAATCATTAGGCCCAACCAGAATCTGGCAGTAAAACAGTCATGATGAATCAGAAGCACAATAGTAAGTTGCTAAATATAACTTTGCTACAATTCATCATCTAACCAACATGGAGAAAGAGAATTGAGATTATCACACTAGAACTATGTTTTCCTCGCAAATTAGATACTCCCACTATTCCATATTAATTGAATTTGTGAGGCAATGCAAATATACTAAGAAAAACGTTCAAACACATAATTTAAATCATAATTTCCACAATTGTCCTTTGTAAAATCATAAGTACAACTTTGTAAATAGAGAAATTTCTCTCCTGGAAAATACAAAACTTCAATAAACGAAAGGGAAAATATGGAAAATAATTCAAAGATCCATCCTAAACTTTGAACAATTCAATTATTTTAAACAATGAAAAAAGCCTCAAAAATTTCACTTAATATGGAACGAAGGAGTAATATTTAAGAGATTCTACAGCTCTAGTACTACTATGTTATTCCTCCATTTCTTCACTTCCATAATCATGAATTACCTAATCAACGACAAGCAAGGACAGCCCCAGATCTACATCTAAGCAACAAAATTGGACCAGTAAGCTAACGAAAATGAAATATTTGTCGAATTAAACAGAAAAAGAGAAGTGAAAGAGATTTGATGGAACCTTCCAGTCGGAGAAAGCGGAATCATGTTTTGTGCGTTTACAGTCTTCTCGTTTGAGCCGACCGGTGAAGGATTTGTCAGCAGCTGCCATTGAGCTCTTCAGCAGCACTACACTCACTGGTATTTCCACTTTTTTCCTCACTCCTAGTTCCATTTTTTTCCTTATTTTGTGCGGTACATACATTAGTTATTTCAATTTATATATGGTATAAAATAAAATAGTATATCAATTTATATATGGAACACACGCTAGCTTTTCGACACGTGATTATCAATTCAGAAAATTTAAGTGAATATTTGAATAATAAGCTTTGCACAAAATAATATTGCAGATTCTTTTGTGAATGTTCAATGTGGATCGTCGTATATATCTCTTATTCACACGAACCTATGAAGATGGTCAATGAAAAAATTTATTAGTTAAATGTAATAATGTATATAGTTATTTCAATTTGATGAGGTTCAATCATGTAATTAGTCGTATCTCAGTAATATTACCTTATAGACGATATTTGTTGTGTACTTTCCTTGTCATCTAACCAGATGTGCTTTGCACGTGTATTCCACTTAATCTGTTTAAATGTCATATGAACATGTGGAGAACAACTACATTTTATTTTTTAGAACTATTTTTGTATATTAATTTTTATTTTATAAGTTATAATATAATATATGACGTTCTTTTTGTTGGCTCTTATATTTGACTTCTCGATTGACAGTGTACATTAATCAAATATAGTTATCTAACTGTCCATAGTTAACTAAGAGAGATTTCCTTTTTGTTTTACCAAAAAAACTAAAAATTAAAACTAAAGAATATATTATATCTGTGAAATCATATATATAATCACATGTTTATCTTACACCCAACAAAGATATAACTCATATATTTGTAAACAGTTTTCAATTTATTCAACCAAGCACGTTTTGCATTAATAAAAATATTTATCTCATAAAAATTAGTTATTAAATAAATAATAAAATTAAACTAATACAAACTTCAACTGACGTTATTAGAAGTCATATCAACTTTTCTTTGTCGAAAATATTGAAAATATTAAGAAATAGTAAATTAGTAAAACAAAAGGGCAATGTTTACATAGTAATAACTATTTTGAAGCAAATTTCTTGACAATCTAAATTACACAAGTAACATTGATAAATAAAGTAATCTTTTGTCTTGAGCAACAAAAACAGAAATCGTGACAATTCTCTAACTCTTGAGAAGTTTAATAATTTTGGAAAAATATATTCAGAAACATATAACTACATCACAAGAGAAATTGTTAACAAAAAACAAATGAATTTAGACTACAATAAAAATTAAACTAATACAAACTTCAACTGGGTTATTACAAGTCATATGGAATTTTCTTCGTCGAAAATACTGAAATATTAAGAAATAGTAAATCAGTAAAACAAAAGGGCAATGTTTATATACTAATAACTATTTTGAAGCAAACTTCCTGACAATCTAAATCACATAAGTAACATTGATAAATAAAGTTATTCTTTTGTCTTGGGCATAAAAAAAAAAATTGTGACAATTCTCTAACTCTTAAGAAGTTTAATAATTTTAGAAAAAGATATTCAGAAGCATATACCTACATCACAAGAGAAATTGTTGACAAAAACAAATGAATTTAGAGTACAATGAAAATTAAACTAATACAAACTTCAACTGGGTTATTACAACTCATATAGACTTTCCTTCGTCAAAAATACTTAAATATTAAGAAATAGTAAATCAGTAAAACAAAAAGGCAATGTATATATAGTAATAACTATTTTGAAGCAAACTTCTTGACAATGTAAATCACATAAGTGACATTGATAAATAAAGTCATTCTTTTGTCTGGAGCATAAAAAAAAAAAATCGTGACAATTTTCTAACTCTTGAGAATTTTAATAATTTTTGAAAAAGATATTCAGAAGCATATATCTACATCACAAGAGAAATTGTTAACAAAAAACAAATGAGTTTAGACTACATCATGTTAACTTCATAAATTGGAACATTACATACGAATGTATAAACTAAGCCAAAAAATAATTATTATATCATCAGAATTATTTTCCTCAAGTACTTGAGGTTAAAAAATATACCCTCTTAAGATTGAATAGTTTACTTCATCAGAATAGGTGTGCCTCATATTTCGCTAAACTTCGAACTCACTCAATGATAATAAATCACACAAAAAAATTTAAAATGCAAGAAGAAGAAGAGTAGAAGATTAAATAAAATTGTGGTTGAAAAATGAGAGGAAACCCCTCTATTTATAGTAAACAAAGGGTAGTATGAACAAGTATTTTTTGTGTCTTATATGAAAGTCATGACCTTTACGAGAAGTCACAACCCTTTCGAAAAGTGATAACTCTTTAGAAAAGTCACAACTCTTTGGAAAAGTCACAACTCATCGAAAAATCAAACCCTTTGAAAAAAAGTCACAACTTATCAGAAAAGTCATAACTCATCGAAAAAGTCACAACCTAAGTTAGGGATATTACAGTAATTTAACATTCAAGTTAGGAGTTCATGCTTTTAAGGTAACTAGTTTCACGGCACGTGCGTTGCACGTTTGTATCATATCATATAGTATACGATGTTGTAAAATAGAATTAATATTACTAAATTAAAGTTTTTAGTAAATAATTATAACTGAAAGAATATTGGACAAGTGATTTTAAATGATTAATATAGATTTTCAGAGAGTTAATTGTTTTTTGAGACAAAAATGACCAGATATCATTGAAACATTTCAAAATGCATTCAAAAAATTTAAATATGGGGAGAAAGTGATATTTCTTAAGTAGTATTGTTCTTTACTTTACTCAATTTGGTAAACAAACTTAACCAACAAAACAGAAAATAGTATCAATAAAAAAAAAACGGTCAGCAATAACTTTTCCTCTTGAGGTTATGACTGTAAATGATGGGCACCATTCAAGTACAATTATTCTCTTAGATATTAATACTTGAAATTTAATATGTGCATGACACTAAGAACGATTGTCATAGATATTTTAATATTTTATCTTTAAATGTGATATATCTTTTACAAAATATTATTATTCAATTAATATTTGAGTAAGGATATGATATAGATGTAATTTTACAAAAACAAAAAGTGTACTTATATAGTGAATGCCAATACTTTTAAAAGTAGAATGTTATAGCGAAAAAATATATTACGTCAATAATTCGTTCTAAAAAAAATTATCATTTATTTTGCCGCATACATATCATATAAATGTTGTCTAATGAGTGTATCTAGTATCTTACAGATGTTCTATCGTGATATAAAATATTAAACTTTTTCAATTAAAAAAGTAATAGATGAATAAAATTTAAAGTATTATTTATAGAATATTTAATTTGATTTAAGATCATTTTATGATCAATCACTATTTTCTTATCATTTTTATATATCTAGCAAAGAGTGTATCTTGTGACATAACATTTTCTTAGATCAAAATGAACACAAAATAACAGGAAACTCATACTTAAAAAAATTCATACTCCACATAAATATAAAAAATTAAAAATATATGTGGATCAATTCATAGCCAATGAAGAAGGAAGGCGAAAATATATGTTCATGATATATTTACCCTAGTGTTTCATTTGATTGAAATCTCTTGCCACCAACACTTTACTTTCTCTGTTCATTTTTACTTATATATCTATTAAAAAATAATTATTATCATGGTTATATTATCATATTATAAGAAAAAGTGAAAATCTATTTTTGAAACAGTAGACTTAACATCAAAACTACTAATTCAATGGACTACATTGATACCCGATGTTTTAGCAAAATTAAGAAGAAACTCCTTCATTTGATGTTAAAAGAATAAGAAATGGAAATACAAAGAAGAAATAGCTTACCCCAATCATGTGCTTTTTTTTTGTATTTTTTTATTATTATTGTCTCTCCCACATCTTTATCTATTTATTTTATTAGAAAAAATAATCAACAATGTGTTTATTTAAATTCTCTCTCGAATGAAAATACAAAACAAATTATTCAAGAAACAAAATATGAAAAATAAATGAAAATTCCCGCGCACTATATATAGAAGATTTCTGTGTGAAGCAAAGTTCATAGATAATTGCATATTTCTTTGTTCTCATCTTTTCTTCTTTAATAGAAAGTCAATACCTAAATTCCAATGCTAAGAACTTCGATGAAACATATCAATGGATTGAGGATGAATCATTTATGAAAATCTTAAATGATTTCAAATTATCACAGAAAAGAGATCCCCAAGAATTTATAAGGAGTGAATGGTTGTGATTTATGACCAAAGAACATGAAGGTAGAAATTGTTGTGACTATTCCTAGGAGATTAGTCTTTTTTTAATGAATAAAACATGTAGGTTAATTAAAGGGTGTTAATGTTCTAAAATGATATAAATAATATTGATGTATGTATGTGATGAAAATCGTCAGAGGAAAATATGAGTATGAATTGATGAATGATTTACTACAATTTGTTCACCAACTCTTTCTTATGTGGTACCTCGAATTTCGTTGGATTTCGAACTTAATCAACTATTGCAAATAACAATTGAGATTTTTTAAGAAGAAGAAGAGTAGAAAACCTAAGAAAATTGTAGTTTAAAAGTGAGAGGAAACCACTCTATTTATAGCTAACAAATAGTAGTATGAATATATTTTGATTGTGCCTTATCAGATAAGTCACAACCCTTCAAAAAAGTCCCTGCTCATCGGAAAAGACATAACCCTTTAGAAAAGTCACAACTCATCGGATACGGCACAACCCTTTGAAAAAATCACAATCCTTTGGAAAAGTCACAACTCATCGGAAATGTCACAACTCGTCAAAAAAGTCACAACCCTTTGAAAAAATCACAACTCATTGCAAAAGTTATAATCCATTAATGTGAAAAGGTATCAAGTTTTAATATAACATAATTAAATAAATATATTTTTAATTGAGGGTATTATAGTAATTCAACATTCATGTTTGGGAGTTCATGCTTTTAAGATAGTATATATATATATATATACAAACACACTGATTTCATATTAGTTAAGCGAAATTATCTGCCTTAATGATAACAATACAATATATGATACTGATTTAGTCCTAGTTAAGCAAAAGTTATCAACATTTATGAAGGGGGTATGGGCCGTAATTATTTATGAGAGTATTGATATTTCTTCAATTACTTTGAATTTGGGTATAAACATGTAATTATTTTGGGTTTTATTGCCCATTTATGTAATTTTTCCTTATATATAAGGGAGAGTTGAGCTCCTTATTTATCATGGATTATTGATACTTAGGAGATTCCCTTATTATCTGCATTGAGTTGTTTGTATATTAATGCTTTTGAAGTTGTACTCTATTTTTAATGGTCCAAAAAAAAAACTAAGCCTAACCGGCTGTTTTAGGGGTAATATTGGTATTTAATATTTTCAGTTGATGTTGCCTTATGTACATCCTGAATAAAATCTTGAACTGCCTCAAATAACTTATCTAATGGTCCTAAATACTATTGTATATTTCGCAAAATTGTTCTCGCAAGATAATTGAGATTAGGGCACAACTTTCAAAATATATAATCAAGACAAATTTATCTTGATAATATTGATATATCTCCAAGTTGATGTGACATTAAATGTCACAGATAAATAATCAATCATTGCTTATGAGAAAAAAAGTTCATTGTTTGAAATACAATATTGCATACATGTAACACCTTGGTATTTAAAAGAATTGAAAACAGAAAGAACTAAATTGGAAATAGCAAAATCTGAAATTTTGCAAGTTAAGCTTAAGATATGAGTTTTGGGTCAACTTCAAATGGCCATAACTTTCAGTATATAATTAGTTTGGTAGGCTATGAGGTATCAAATGAAAGGTCTTGGAATCATCTTTCCGACGCCACCAAATTTGCTAATTTTCGAGGTCGTATGAGGGAGATATGATTGTTTGAAGTCGGGCTGTTCAATTAAAGAAAATTACCCAAATTTAAGAGGAGTATTTTGGTCGTTTCCTTACACAATCAAGTTAATTCATTTTTAGTACTTAATTAGGGGTCTAAACTGATTTGGGTCAGTTTACGCACTAATAATTCACGCTAGGGTTTTGGAAAAAAAGGTTCAAGAGGAGAAAAGTCAAGATTTCGTCAAGTTCTTGAGATTTCGCTACGGATTTCCCTAAGGATTTGATCCGTAAGAGGTATGTGAATTCACATAGCGTTGGGTTCGTTCACCCATGCGCCAATCATGTTAATTTCATCGTAATTTTGTCCTAAAGAGTTGAAGTTTTGATATTCTTGAGTTGTGTTCTTGAATTTGCTTTCGTTCTTGAATTAGGATGTGATTGATGAGTTTATTGAGATAATCGTATCAATTTTAAGAATTTTTTTGAGTAGATTCTTGGGTACATGATTGGGTAACCGAATCTAAAGAGAAATTGAGAAAAAAAAAATCGAATTTAGTCGAATAAAGATCAGAAAACGAGTTCAAAAATTCATCGGAACTGACTAGGGGAGGGGTGGCACGGCGCGCCACTGATGCACCAACAGTGCGCCAAAAAGGAGTCTCTGAACTCAAGGGCTGGCGCCCTGCGCCAACAGTGCGCCAGGGTCGCCTGCCCACACCCATTTTCCGTCGTTTAGCCCGTCTGAGTTCTTCTAAAGTGTACTAACACTTCCTATCGATTATAACTACTCTAAATGACTTCTAAACATCTAGAAATCATCTGTAAACATGAATCATAACCTTGAATCCATAAATTCAAATTTCAGAGTAGAGCTAAGAGTCAAGTCTTGAGAGTTCTTCGAGTCTTTTCAAAAAGTCTTTTGCAATTGTTTTAAACTTGTTTTAAGACTTGAGCATTGAGTTGAGTAAGAGTAAGAGTGAATTTAATTTTATTTAAAATGATATATGAGAAGTAAGTATTCCCAAGAGTAATGCTTTCACATTTAAACAAGAAAGGAAACACCGATTTCCAAGAGAGCTTTTGAGCTAGTTTTGATTATCCTCTCTTTTAAGAGAAAGATTTTGAGTAATAATCTCAAACCACAGAGAAGTTATGTTTTTAAACATATGAGCTAGTTACATTATGGGAGTAGTATGGAGCACCGATATGGGGATGAATTCAGATAACTCAAAGTCTCCATAAACAGTGTAGCCAACATGGGTAGAAAGGGTCATACTTTTTAGATGATTCCTTAATGCTTTTAGCATACACTAGTGGATCCACTTAGTAGTAGGTTCTATACCGCGGCAAAGTATAGGACGGCCTTGGCAGCGTGAGGCAAGACGTTGTGTCATCACATAGCTCATAGTGATGGTTGTCAGTTATAGAATCTCCCACAAAGTTACTTGTATTTTCATATACATAACTAAGTTAATATTGTTTTTTCAATACGTTGAGTTATGAACTGCATGTTTCAAAGATTTTCTTTATACTTCATCCTTATTACTGCTTTATATTGAAATGAGTCGAGTTGAGTTGAGACGAGGTAAGTTTCTTCAGTTCCATTTCAAGCTTATGTCTTATTTTAGAATTCTCCTCACATTCTCGTACATTCAATGTACTGATGCCATTTGGCTTGCATCATAAAATGATGCAGATACAGGTAACCAGGATCAGCATACAACGCTTCGTTGATCCAGTTGAGCTTCAAAGTTGTTGGTGAGCCTTCTTGCTTCCGGAGGATCCCTTTTTATTGTGTTTTGTCATTTCATCTTTGTTAGGATGATCAGGGGTCTTGTGCAGACATCCCTCATAGTATTAGAGGCTTCATAGATAGTTAGACATTATTAGTTCATTAGTCTTGTTCATTTCAGTTATTTTATTATAAGACTTGAGTTGCCTCATTGGCCAGTTGAATGTTTCCTTTATAATATTCTAAGTTTATTTCATGAGCTTATCTTTGTTGAGTAAAGTCTTCCGCTGAGTAGTAAGCCAGGACAAGGGTTCGCCTGGGGCCAATAATGGTTCTCGAGTGCCAGTCGCGCCCAGGGTGTAGGCTCGGGGCTTCACAAACTTGGTATCAGAGCATAGAGTTCAAGAGTCCTAGGGTGTTTATGAAGTCCTTTATGTAGAGTCCTAGTTATCGGTGTGAAGCGTGTCACATCTATAATTAATAGGCTGCGACATTTAGGAACTATATCATTTATTTCATACTCATTTCATGCAATAGAGTTTATCTCTAAAAAGTTTCTTCTAATTTGTGCTTGCACGTATCTTTCAGATCATGCCTCCACGAAGAGCTATCAAAGGTCGTCCTGCTAGGAGGAATGTTGAGGAACAAGGGGTACCTAATGCACCAGAAGTGCAACCCCAAGGAGAGGTCACCAATGCTGAGTTCCGTGAAGCTATCTAGATGTTGAGCTAAGTTGTGACCAATCAAGCTGGGCAACAAAGAGGGAATCGTTTGGAAGTGGCTGATACTTCAAGGATCCGTGAGTTCTTAAGGATGAATCCTCCAAACTTCACTGATTCAAGTGCCACTAGGGATCCCTAAAATTTTATAGAAGAGTTGCAGAAGGTATTTGAGGTGATACATGTTGCTGATGTTGAGTGAGTGGAACTAGCTGCATACCAATTAAAGGGTGTCGCTAGAATCTGGTTTGATTATTGGAAAAAGAATAGAGCTGAAGGTGCACCACTTGTGAGTTGGACTATGTTTGAAGAGGTCTTCTTAGGGCATTTCTTTCCCCGTGAACTGAGAGAAGAAAAGGTACGAGGATTCCTTACTCTTAAGAAGGAATCTATGAGTGTTCATGAGTATAGTCTTAAGTTTACTCAACTTTCCCATTATGCTCCGGAGATGGTTGATGACATGAGGAGCGGGCTGAGTTTGTTCGTTGTTGGGTTGTATCGTCTGTCATGTAAGGAAGGCAGGGAAGCTATGCTAATATGAGATATAGACATAGCAAGACTGATGATCCACGTGCAACAAGTTTAGGAGGACAAGTTGAGGGATAGAGAAGAGTTTAGAAAAAAGAAGGCTAAAACATCAAGGAATGAGTCGAGGCAGCAAAAGAGTAATGCGAACTGGTCTTCTTTCCATCATAAGCAAAAGGGACCTTGTCCATCATCTTCTAGTGCACCTGCATTAAGGAACAAAGGTGAGTTCAACAATCAAAATTCACAAAATTTCAGAGCTAGACCTGCGCAGTCTCAAGGTAGTGTGGCACAAGGAGGTAATGAGACTCCTGCATGTGCTAAATATTGTAGGACTCAGTCAGGAGTGTGTCGTGATAGCTCCACTAGTTTCTTCAAGTGGGGTTAGAATGGTCTTTTCATGAAAGAGTGCCCTAAGAACATACAAGGTAATGGTAATAGGGGGAATATAGCCTAATTTTTTTCAGTTTCTCCACCAGACAGAGCTGCATCTAGAGTAGCTACTTCAGGGGCAGGCGAAGGATAAAATCGTGTGTATGCTATTAATAGTTTCCAAGAGCAAGAGGATTCGCCGGATGTTGTCATTGGTCCGATCAAAGTCTTTAATTTTGATGTTTATGCTTTTCTAGATCTAGGAGCTAGTCTATCTTTTATGACTCCTTATGTTGCGATGAATTTGATGTTCTTTCTAAGAAATTTCTTGATCCCTTCAGTGTTTCTACACATGTTGGTGAGTCTATTCTAGCTGTGAGAGTCTATCATGATTGTACCATTTTCGTCAATCACAACAGCACCATGGATGATTTAGTTTGGTTAGACATGGTAGATTTTGATGTCATTCTAGGCATGGACCAGCTTCATGTCTGTTATGCCTCAGTCGATTGTAGGACTCGATTTGTTAAGTTTTAGTTTCCTAATGAGCCTATTATAGAGTGGAAGAGTAGTTCAGCAGTTCGTAAGGGTTGTTTCATTTCATACCTTAAGGGGAGAAAGTTAGTTTCCAAGGGGTGTATCTATCACTTAGTCCAAGTTAATGACTCTAGCGTTGAGACACCTTCTATTCAATCAATTCCAGTAGTAAAAGAGTTTCCAGAAGTCTTTCTAGATGATCTTCCCCAAATCCCTCCTAAGAGAGAAATAGACTTCGGTATAGATATTCTTCCCGATACTCGTCTTATCTCTATTCCGCCATATAGAATGGAACGAGCAGAGTTGAAAGAGTTAAAAGAAAGTTGAAAGATCTCCTTGAGAAGGGTTTAATCGACCAAGTGTCTCACCTTGGGGCACTCCAGTCTTATTTGTGAGGAAGAAAGATGGTTCCCTTAGAATTTACATAGATTACCGCTAGATGAGCAAGGTTACTATCAAGAATAAGTATCTTCTTCTGAGAATTGATGACCTCTTCGATCAACTTCAGGGTGACATTTGTTTTTCTAAGATTGACCTCCGATTAGGCTATCATCACTTGAGAGTAAGAGAAAGTGATATCCCGAAGACAACATTTAGGACCCGCTATGGTTATTATGAGTTTTTGGTCATGTCGTTTGGTTTAACTAATGCTCCTGCATCGTTCATGGACCTTATGAATAGAGCATTCAAGCCTTATTTAGATGTGTTTGTTATCATATTCATTGATGACATTCTAATCTATTCGAGGAATGAGGAAGATCATGCTACCTATCTCATAATAGTTCTCCAAACTCTCAAGGATAAAGAGTTGTATGATAAATTCTCTAATTGTGAATTTTGGCTTGAGTCCGTGGAATTCTTAGGCCATATTGTTTCCGGTGATGGGATTCAAGTTGACACTCAGAAAATAGAGGCATTGCAGAATTGACCTAGACCCATATCTCCAACTGATATTATGAGTTTCTTGGGGTTGGCTGGATATTATAGAAGGTTTATCGAGGGGTTCTCATCCATTTCATCCCCTTAGACTAAGTTGACTCAGAAAAAAGTTAAGTTTCAATGGTTTGAAGCTTGTGAGAGAAGCTTTTAGGAATTAAAAAAGTGGTTGACTATTACCCCGGTATTAACCTTACCAGAGGGTATACAAGGTTTTGTTGTGTATTGTGATGCATCCAGAGTTGGACTGGGTTGTGTATTGATGTAGAATGGTAAAGTTATAGCTTATATATGCCTCTAGACAACTTAAAGTTCATGAGAAGAATTACCCAACCCATGATCTAGAGTTGGCTGCTGTAGTGTTTGCTTTGAGGATATGGCGTCACTATCTTTATGGTGTTCATGTAGATGTGTTCACCGATCACAAGAGTCTTCAGTATGTGTTTAGTTAGAAAGAGCTTAATCTTAGACAGAGGAGGTGGTTGGAGTTACTCAAGGATTATGATATGAGTATTCTCTATCACCCTGGTAAGGCTAATGTTGTTGCTGTTGCTTTGAGCAGATTGTTTATGGGTAGTACCGCCTATGTTGAGTAAGACAAGAAATAGTTAGCAAAATATGTGCATAGATTTGCACGATTAGGAGTTCGACTAATGGATTCCAACGAAGGAGGAATAGTGGTGATGAATTGTAACACCCGGAAAACTAGTAGGTGAAACTAGAGCCTTACGTGAGAGTTTTAGAGTTTGATGTGAGAGTTAATGTTGTAAAATGGCTTCCTATACCTAGGATGAGGTGTTTAGGGGTTAGAATTCAAGGTATAAACTCCCAAGGACCAACCAAAGGGTCCTTGAGGAGGACCCTAAATCTTAACCTCAAAACTGCCAAGCTGCCCAAAATTTGTTGACCTACGGATGGGACCTACTGGGCGTAGGTCCATCCACGCCCAGTAGCTGTTGATCGTAGGTCAAGGGGCCTTGAAGAGGAGCTGCAGTCCATGAACCACGAATGTGCAGCATGCCCCGTGGACCCACCCACGGTCCGTAGGGCCAGGTCGTAGGTCATGCCGTAGGCTGCCTCAAACTCGGCCAAGGTGAGTTTGTTGTAGGTAATTTCTATTTTAATTATTTTAGTGTGGGGACGTTTTAAATTGTTTATTTAGACTTATATAAGTATTTTTAAACCATTAACTAACCTATTTACTTCATAATTCCCAAGACCCTAAATCATAACTAACTTTCTCCCAAATATTTCTCTCACTAAAACCTCCATTGGAGAAGAAGAAGAAGTTGAAGTCTAGGGATCAAGAACTCATCTTTTCCATCCAAATTCATGAGGAATATTCATCTAAGGTATGGTAGTTTTTATTCATGGTTAACTTTTCATCCATGAAGTCCTTAAACTCTCAAATTCAAAGTAGAAAATTCTCCAAAACCTAGGGTTTTCACTCCAAGTCATGGACTATTTCTAAAAACGTTTTCAATGATTAAATTTCTTTATATTATGATAAAATTGATGAATTGCTACTGTTTTATGATGAATTCTTCAAGAGTCCATGAATTTCCTTCTTTTCCTAAAGTGGATCTTAAAGTGTGAGTGTTATTATATGTGGATACAAGTGAATGGATAATGGTTTTTTATGGTATAATTACATGATTTTAGTATGATTAAACGTTTATTCTTGATTAACCTAAAGTTTAGGGTGAAATTGATATAGTTTGGTTTATGCCATGAAAGAGGCAATTGAGGGCTTAGATGTGACCTTCTAAGATTGATGAACTACTTTATGAATTACTTGAGATTTGAGTAACTAAATGTAGCGACCCTAAAATGAAATAGGAAGAAATAGAGCCTCAGATGTGTTTTTGAAGTTTGGTATGTTGTTTGAGGGCTAAAACATGTAAAAGTGACTTTCTCGCTTAGAACATCATGTTTAGGGGTTAAACATCCGGGTACGACTCCTTAAAGACCACTCGAGGGTCCTTGAGGAGGACCCCAACATCTGCCAAAAAGCTGTCAAAACAGCTTGGTCCACGAGACCCATTCACGGCTCGTAGATCAGTCTACGGCCCGTGGGTCAGGGGCGTGGATCAGGCCTGCACGAGGGGAGCCTCTGAACCAAACGACGGAGCAGCATCACGAGGCGTCAACCCACCCACGGTCCGTGGATGGGGAGCCGTCGATGGCACCTGCAATGCTGTCAAAAAGTTGGCCTAGGTAAGTTAGGGTCAACTT
>JAJOOS010011585.1:0-26322 GCA_029582725.1 Solanum chiquidenum | reverse complement strand
TTTTTACGACGTAGTGTCCATACTTTCCTTCAAATTTCAAATACCTGAAACTCAAGTGTTTTCATCAGATATTGAGATAAAATAAGCATTTGAGGACACATTTTCTATTAAAATATAGCCCTAAATGAGTCTAATTTGTGGACTCATCAATACCCCCGCCAAAGAAACAAGACATGATGGATACACTCGATCCACCACTAAGGGCTCACCCACGGGTGTAGTAACACAAATAAGTACAAGCATGCTATCACACATTATATCAAATTCAGCAGCAAAATATGTAGACACATAAGAAAATGTAGACCCCAGATCAAACAATACTGACACATATCGATGACATACTGGATGATACCTGTAATAAAAGCATCAGAAGTCTCTGCCTCGAGTCTCCTCGGGAAAGCATAAAAATGGCCCCCCTACCACCTCCAGCCTGGGTGGTACCTCTACCCCCACTCTGTTGAGCTACAGTATCGCTACTAGAAGCTCTAACGCCTCTACCAGACTGAACTCTGCCTCTGCCTCTACCCTGTGGTACCGGTGGTCTAGTATGAAATGAAGAATTAGATTGGAGTCCTCAATGACCCCTCTGGTAAGTACACGGTCGCATTAGGTGATCGGGATCTCCATAACTAAAGCAAAACCTCTGACTCGGGAACTGTTGTGCGGATCCTGAAAACCTACTATAATTGCCTCGCCGTATAGGTCACTGCAGTGAACCATACGAGCCTTAAACCGCGCTATAAGAATCTCGAGGTATCTGACCACCCACGGATGTTGGCAAAGATGCATGAATAGGTCCCCGATGCTCAAATGAACCACCCTCTCTGTGTGATCCCCTTCCTCCAGATGAGGCACCATAAAACTGACCTGATGTACGGGCCCTCTTAGGCTCTCCAAACTCCTCTCCCTCCATCAATTTCACCTCCTTAGTTGCACTCACAATGGACTGAAAAGAAGCCTCTTCTCGAGATGCCCTAAACATAGTCGATCTGATAGATAAAGTCAGCCCCCAACTACTGGTGAAAGATCATTCCCAACCACGGGGTCCACTGGTGGCTGCCCTACCGCATCTTAAATAACTGGAGTTTGTTGCTACTCTTGGGTCTGATTCCCCTCTCTAGTCTGAGAGTCCTGTGGTATGGCGGTCGCACCACCACCCTGGGTAAAGCTCTTAAGCACACTTAACACGCTCAATAATGTAATCTGAAGCAAAGGTGTGGTTGCAAATGGCCCTCTTTATCATTAATCTGAGGCTCTGGAGAGACCTCTCTAGCACAGCCCCTCACTGGTGTTGCTCCACGAGCACAACCTCTGGCTAGTGTCATTCTACGAGCATGACCTCTAGTTCGAGATCTACCCCTACCCTATTACTCCCCGGAAACTAGTAAGTTGAACTAGAGTGTTCTAAAGCTTTTTGAAAGAGTTTTAGAGTGTGGTAGTAGGATTAACACTCATAAATATTATTACAGTACTTAGAATGAGGGCTTTAGGGTTAGGGCGTCAAGGTGACCCTTAAAACAGCCCAAAAGCTGTAAAAAAAATTAGCCTTCCCACGAAGGGCATCTACACCCAGTAGATGGACCCACGCCCTGTGGGTTGGGGTTGTGGGTCAAGGCTGAAGTTCCCCTGTAGGTTGAAGCTGCAGACCTCCATCTACGGAGGTGCAGCACAGTCAATAGACCCACCCATGGTCCATGGGTGGGGGAGTCATAGGTGTGGGCAGTTTTTCTTATTTTAGTTTTTAGTTAGGGATTTGGGGGTTAATTAGTAATTAGTTAGGGTTTAAGTGGGGATGATTAATTAGTTATTAGGCCCCATATATAATCCTAATAGAACCCTAAACTAAGTGAATTAAATCACTCTTCCAAGACCTCAAAAACTAACCCAAATTCTCTCCAAAAATCCTCTCTCTTGAAGTGAAGAAGAAGAAGAAGGGCAGCAACCTAGGTCGAAATTCATCCATCTTTTCAAGATTTTGCTAGGCTTTGAATCAAGGTATTTTAGCTTAATCATATATGGATTCTTACACCTATAGAGCCCCCTAGGTTTCCCCCATTTGTGAAGTCAAAAACCCAATTCTAGCCAGGGTTTCTTCTATATTATGCATGGGTAGGGTTTAGGTATGACTCCAATCTAGTGGATAATACCTAATTATGATTGTATTAGCATTTAATTATGATATTATGATTAATTCATGTGATTTATATGATTAACCCTAGTCTATTTGATGAATTTGGTAATTTGTGAGTTTATGCCATGAAAGGTGAATTTGAAGAATTAGAATGTGATCTTCTTAAATCAATATCATGTGTAGTAATTGTTTAAGATTAGGAATACATAGACATGAATTGAACTAGACTTTATTATATATTATGGATCTTGACTTGTAAGTTGAAGTTGAACTAATAGGATGAATTGTGGCTAGAATCACCTAGTAATGAAGAATATGATTGAATACCTTGTAATCTAGGTTCATAAGATGCTTTCATGTTGTAGAGTTATTAAGGATGAAGACTCATAGTTGTGGATGTTGATCACTAGGTATTTAGAATGAAGCTAATATGATTAACTATAGATGTTAAGTCTTTGATAGTAAAGTCTAAATGAGAATTGGAGTCTAAAAGGTAGAGTTTTGGTGAAAGTCATATACTCACCTAACCTACCTTATAAATTCTTGAAAGTATAAAGTGATAGAATCACTTGAACATGGATTGATTGTCACGGACATCCTTCCATGAGACATGAGTTTTAGGCAAGGCTTAACAAGTAAAATCTTGGGGTGTATGCTTGGCTCCAAGTGGATATTGACAATGAGATGGAGTGTCACACAAGATAGGGTTTAGGCTCCAAGTATAAAGGAGAACCACACCTAGTTGATGTGAGGACTATCGAAGTTAAAGGGGGTACTCTTAGGTAGTAGAGTGTGGGTTTTACCAAAGTTGGGTCTCATGAGATGGGAGCCTTCACATAGTTGAGTTAAGGTTTCTAATAGCAATCTTCATATCCAATGAACTAAGACATGCTTGAAGAAGCATCCCATAGTGTTCAAAAGCATAAATGAACTAATACTTACTTAATGAAGTACCTCATAGTGTTCAAGAGTGTAAATGGACTTAGACATGCTTAAGGTAGTATCTCATAGGGTCTATGTTAATAATGAACTTATACATACTAAAGGAAGTATATCATAGGGTTCAACCTAATAATGAACTAAAATGTGCTTAAGAGAGTACCTCATAGTGTTCTAAAGTTAAAGAGAGGGACTAGGTTCCAAACCAAGAAGTATTAGTATGAGAACCTAAAAGTGGTACTTAGCATGAATAGTATTATGGGATGCTATGCATGCATTTCACAAGTATGACTTAGGGTTATGAAAGAAAATCTTGAGATAGGATTGTGCTATAGTTTCCTTCTTTGCTATAATTGACTAAAGGTGAGAGAATCCCTTTGTTATGAGAGTTAAGCTAATAATGAGGCAAAAGGAGGGTGAGTATGACTAAGATGACTTCAAGGTTATGCTTAGTGTGAAGGGTAGTATGGGATGCCTTTCATACATTGCACAAGTGTGCTTTGAGGTTACTTAGGAGTATAGTACCCTTATGGTAGAAAAACTTAAGACTTGACCATGCATATAGGCTATGATTAAGATGACCAAAAAGGGATACGTGGCTTGGGTGGTATTATGGGATGCTATTCTTGCATTGCACATGTATGTTTTTAGGTTACTTGAGAGTAGTACTATTATGGTAGAGATGGCTAAGAGTCAAAGAATGCTTATATGATGCTTGTGTTGGAGACTTTGCTTATTATGATGATATTGTCTCTTATGCTTATTATTGATGTTTCATGAAGTATTTCATATGATTTTGGACTATGTCTTATATTGACTAACCTTTGTTTTATGCTCTTATGATTACGCTAGCTAACATATTTAGTACATTTTGTACTAACACATACTTTGCCTACATTCTAATCAAATGTAGGATTTGGAGACTTGTGTGCTATTTTGGAGATAGGTTTCTAAGGAGCAAAGGAGTTGAAGAATTGGTGAGTCCTCATAGCTTCGAGGACAAACCCACTAGTTCATTTATGTCTTTTATTTTCATGTTGAGACTATTCTATGGGTTGTGTCCCAAGATTTTTATTCTAAAGTTGTATTAGATGGTTTGAGACAAAGTATAGAAAGACTTCCGCTTGCTTTTATAAAGGTTTCGATTGTAAAGAAAAGTTTTAAATTTTTCCATACTTTTCAATTATCTTATGTTCATGATGTGTTAAGGGCTTGTATGAGGCTTTTCGGAGTCTTGTATGTCGTGTTACATCTAAGGGTACTCTTGGGTCATAAAATACCCGTAGTTGGGGCCTCAACAACTTACTCGGGAAGTGCTTCCCCTCTACCACCGATAACAGTAGCTCTAGTCCTGGTCATCTGTCAAAAGAATATACAATAGCTCAGTAGCAGGGAAGGTAACCAGGCACGATGAGAAAGAATGAACAAAAGAAAGTTTCCTAATAGTTTTCATAGCCTCTAAGATATAAGTACAGCCGTACCGATCCTTGAGACTCTACATAAACTCGATTTATATACATGAGAGACCTATGAACCTGGGATCTGATACCATTTTGTCACAACCCAAAAATGGATGTGATGTCACTCATCTTATCCCACCAAGACAAGTTAGGCTACAACCCAATCATTTCGATAAAGTGCAGAAATAAAATAAAAATAGAAGTTTAATAGCATTTAGTAATACGTATAACATGCCAACTTAACTAAATCCCCAAAAACTGGTTGTCATGTGCACAAGCCTCTAATGTAAATACTAGAATTGAAAGAAAATACTCAAGTCTCAAATAACGGTGTCTCTCAAGTAAAACAAAATCACAACTAGGAGTAAGAAGGTTCGCTGAGAAGAAAAACAACTACCTCACAAATCTCCACATGAAGCTTCGAAAAAGAAGAGAGTAGAAGGTATCACGAAGATTCGGGCTTGTAACCTACAAAAAGTTATAGAAGCAAGGGGTGAGTACCAAACCACACGGTACTCAGCAAGTAAACTTCTAAACACAAGCTAAGGGAATATAATACGGGTACTCCTTACACCCCAACCGAACCTCCACAACTACAATCTACATAAAAATCAGCCCAACCTAACAGTTCACAATTTACATAACACATAGTTCAACCACATCACTTCAACAATACAGATCAACAACACATAAGTGCACAAATCACAAGTTTCACAGAAAGGCACTCACAAGTTCACAAATGGTAAAGATATGCAATGCAATGCAATAAAATGCAATGTCAAGTATAGTGATGCATGTCTGACCTAAAGATACACACCCGCTATCTCTCAGTCCGGGACCCATGGGTGACATATTTGTCCATGCATCCATCGCGGTGTGTGACATGACCCTCGATAATAAAATTCATTGCAGCGTCAGACATGTCCCTCGATAATAGAATCTATCACAGCATGCGACACGTCCCTCAAATCATAGTATCCATCGCAGCGCGTGACACGTCCCTCGAAATGATACATCCTTCTCAATTCACAAACACTTATCAAAACTATGTCTTAGAAATAATGCAAATGACATGTTCACACAAATAATTAGGAGATGACCATTTTCATAACAATGCACCATTCACAACAGCACAATGGTGATACAACATAAAAAATGAATCAATAATCCTTTCAAAACTATTCTAAACACATCACACATCAATAATTAATCACATTGCCTTTTACTATCACTTTTTCACACATTAGAATTATTCAATATGAACAAGTCAACCCATCACCAAGTCTCATTACTCTCAAATACATATTACAAGGAAATACACGATTCTATACACTTAACAAGGGTTTAGAAATCCACTTGCCTATTAATCAACAATTCACTCCAGGACTTGAGCCTTCTCTTTTCATTGAGCTTCCAAATTAATGCAATCCATTCAAATACATGATCACAATAAGATTTTAGAACTAACAACACCAATATTTCTATAGGCTTAGCCTAGACCCAAAAACTCACTCAAATCTATAATCAAGTTTAACATGTCAATTTTCTGATATCCAAATTTCAAGTCTAGGGTTAAGTTCCAAGTTCTCCAATATCATAAATCTAATAATATTCACATAATATAACACACATAATATTTAATTACCTATCTCAATATGTCAAAACTTGAATCATAATGTGATGAAGATAAGAATTCCAAAAAAAATCCAAACTAATACATAATCAATAACCTGAGCAAAAACTAACCCATATTTACATCTATTTAATTGTTGCTCCCAAATCGAACATGTAAGTGCACGTGGTCGTTCAAGTATTAAAGTGTCTCTTATAAAGAGTCGGATAACGTACCCACAGGAACTTACGATTAGAAAACTCGATTGTTCCAATATTTTCAGCTAAGCACAAGTGATATCAAGATTTCAAGAATGATTTATTTTATAATCTAAAAGTTAAATAGAATTAAACGAACGCGATTCAATTTCAAGGGTTTAATACAATGATTGGGTAAAGTCTAAGGCTGCAACTTTTATCAGGATTCATGCAATTAATATCATTTAAATGGGTATTTATCAACTATCGAATCAATGAATCACATGTTTAAATGTATGATCATGGTCTACCGACCTCTAATCGCCTACGATAAATGACAACCTAACTACATCGTTGAGCGGGGGTAGGCTGGATCAAGTACCGATCATTACGATTTCTTCATGTATAGTGACCAAGCATGGTTTCTAGGTATATCCCTATCCTAGTTACAAATTAACCCTAACTATTAAGAGAAAATCATGCTCCTTATGCCCCACGTTCTATCCTCTTATTCCTCTCCCGAGTTCAATTCGAACAATGTGTTTATTTCAATGGTGATCAGGCACAAAATACAAAAAACAAGAACATAAGAAAGATTCATATGATAATTGACATTAACCCATGAAAACTCAACAAAGTACAATTATACTGTAGCCACAGCCCTAGAATTAGGGTATTTAGCTACTCATAATCATAGATCGATCAAACAATGTTTAAGTATCATAGAAAGATTAAAATTAAAAGAGTTTAGGAAAGAACCCTAAAAAATGATGAAATAACTCTCCAAGTCGGCGTTCTTCAAAACCCAAAAAAAGAATGTTTTAATAAAATAAAGTATTAACCTATTTATACTAAAGTTGAAATGACCAAATCTGGAAACCAGGGGCGCGACGCAGAGGCATTCCCAAATTTCTTTCTGAGATCTTTTCTCTTCTCCGCCACGTGATGCTTATCGTGACCAACGACACTAACTACGGTTCGAGTGTCTACGATCATTGATAATATAGTAACCCAACCAAGGGTTGGGGTCGTGTCCCAACGGTTTTGAGAATTAATAGAAAAATAAAATCTAGTTCTAACTAGTCGTAGCTAAAGAAATTAACGATTAAAAACTTTGTAAATCGAAGGGGGGACACAAAAGTGTCAAATATCAATTTGGGGGTTTTGTCACAAGTAATTAAAAACAACAAAAATAACAAGAAAATCAAGTATGAGGACGAGTTCTTGGGGTGTGACCGCAATACAAGTTGAGATAAATAGTTGGGTACTAGCTTTCGATAGGAAATTTGCAAGATAATAGTGACTAGGCTAAGCTTTAAATGGAAATACGTTCCCTCTAGGGAAACTTACCCCGTTTCAAATGCGTTCCTCTCGGACACCCATTTGCCACATGAAGACCAGCCTACGCCTTACCCCACTCACTCTCTCGAGCTGAGTGTTAGGATATGGGACTAGGGCTCACCCTCTCGGGATGAACCTCATGTCAACTCACTCCTTAGGCCATCAGTCTAGTGGTCTTGGTTTCGTGACCTCCCTCTCGGGCAAGCCGAAAACACATGGGTGGCTTTGTATTTGCAACTACAAACCCATTAAATTAAACCATAACCACTAGGTGAAATCACCATTAAAATACATCTAACCTATCAGCAAGCAAGACCCAATAATAATATCAACACATATTTGCTAAATCACACCCCAAGAATGGGGGGTTTTAGCCACACATCAAGAGATAGAAATTTATACCTTCAATGATGTTGAAATCAAATGGGTATAGAGAAATAAGTCTTGATTTGAGCAAAGAAGGAAGAATCCAAGAGACCCACTTCCAAATTGAAAGAGGTGAAACCCTTTTCTTCTTCAAGTCTTCAAACCCTTACAAACTTGAGAGTAAAATAAAAATAGTACTAAATCCAAAATCTGATAATAAAAATATGATACTAAAATCTGATAATAAGTTATAACTCTCAACGAGTATTTATAGTTTTCAAAAATATGTATTGTTGTGGATCACTCAGTGACATTAGTTGGAATCACCGATCAACTCGGCGATTTGCCATTTGGTGTAGTTCATCGCCGTCTTGCACCATACTTTGGTATCGTCGTACTCTGGGTCTTTGGGCGACATAGTACTTCTTCGCGGACCTTCTCGGCGATGCGACTGCTCCTTTTTTCGACCGACTTGATCCCTTCCTTCAGGGCTCAGCACACAAGAACAAAAGGCGAAGTGAGACCCTTCGGCGATTCGCCAAGTGGACTCAGCGATCCTTAGGTCTTTGTTTTCTTGTTCTTTTCAGCCTTTTCGTTCCTTTTTGCGAACTAGTGTTCATGCATTCCTTTAAACTTCAAATACCTAAAACTTAAAGGTTTTCATAAGATATTGAGATAAAATAAGCATTTGAGGACACAATTTCTATTAAAATATAGCCCTAAATGATTCCAATTTCTGGACTCAACACGACGCGGCAGCTACACGGACCACTCTGCCTAAATTCAAATATCGTGAAATAATTTAGGAATCCCTCCTCACGACGCGGAGAGGACACAGAGTGCTCTGCCTAGAACTTTATTTCACGAGCCAAAATATAATTCCTCTGCACGACACGGAGAGGATACGGCTATGCCTTGGAATTCTTTTCTTCCTTTTTCTTCCTTGCTTCTTTTCGATTCGGATTTTTTGTGTTCCCCAATGTCCATTTTAGTGCTTGTTTCTCCCTTTACGCTCACCTACACAACTAATCATGTTGGTTAGCTTATATACAACCAAAAGACTCGATAAGACTATAAACAAGCACATATTGAATTCAAACTTAACTTAAATACGGGCATTATTAGATTTCTAGGCATATAAATATGGCTAAGATTACTACCCCACACTTAATACTTTGTTTGTCCTCGAACAACTTACTAACTACTCATAGACCTAGACTCTCTATTATGGTATTTGTGCATCCGCCACTTTCTTCCAAGGATCTGTAACCAGTTAACACAAGCATGATTTCGTTCAAAGTATGCATGACTCCTGTAATTGACTTGACAACTTTTAGCAACCAACGCATTCAACAACATGTGCACCATTACATATAACCTATCCTTTATAAAACAAGTACCCCTCACTGCAAAGAATAGCCCACACACTCAAATCAGCAAATTAAATATACTTTAAGGACTTTGCAAACCTGTTACACTCTAACTTAACAAATTTATCAAACATGTATGCATTGAGAACCATAAGCTTGCCCATTATGTACATCTCTACTAATAAAGTGTGTTATGCTCAAAATCAAATAGGACTTGTTCCAGTTGTAATGTAGGTTTGAGGTAAGGGAGGATTCATTTAGATACAATTAGTGACTTATCCTCCCTAATGCACCAGATTCAACTTCTTTCTTACATTCACAACTTTTTCTTCTCTTCGGCCCCTCTTTCTTCATATATTTCCACTAGTATTACCATTCTTACCTTTATTTCTCACTCGCCCCTATATTTCTATAGCTCTTTTTTTTAACACTCAACAATAGCCACCCTTGATAGATATATCTCTCGAGTTAAGGTGCACATTGCCCTTGTAAAGGCCAGGGCCATCATTAAGGTATTTACCAAGTTAGCCACCTTCAACTTAGGCTTTTAACCTTAGTCGAAGTGCACAATGTCCTACGGACCAGGGCCAATCTCATATTCAAACTCATGGGGTATCATTTTACCACCTATTTTCACTCTTCCCCAACAAACTAAACATTTCCACCCTATTTACTCTTTCCGTTGTTTTCTCTTTTCCTCCTAACATAGTGCATTAGGGATTTGGGATCAAAGCTAACTGTATCAATAAAAGGGATTCGGCTTCATTACGTGGGTTAGAACAAAATCAAGGCTAAAAAGGCTCAATTGGGCTATACAAGGGATATTATTTTTGAAAAGGCTAAAATTCAAGACAATTCAAAGAAAGCCTATTATCATCTTCTAAACACAACAACACTTGTATTTCGCTTCAATAACATATCGGGCAAGTTCTAGACTCAGATGCATTCATGGATATTACAAAAACTCACTGCTCATGGCACAAGTTTTACTCAAGAATGGATCAATCACAGCACACAATCAATTCATGCACAAGGTCCAATTTAAGCTTAAGTTGCAATCATTCAAGTCAAATTAAAAAATTTAACTGCATTCATATATCAACTTCAAATCATGCTTTCATACATATTCCTTTCAAAATTTCAGCTTCAGCACAAACCAACCTAAGACACAATGACGAAATTGCCTTTAAGACGGTCGCCATCCATCTATCATTGGGCAACGTGACTCAACTATGACTACTGACTCAATCCTAAAAAAAATTGTATTTTGCATGGTTCAAAGGGACTTTCCTTGGCCAAAGAACCAAAAACAACCTCCAAGGGACCCAAAATAAAACAAAAATTACAAAGCAGACTCAAACATAACAATGTTCAACAATAAAAATATATACAGACCAGGTATGATTTCACCCCTCACCCCACACTTATACATTAGCACTGTCCCCAATGTTTTACAAAAAATCAGAGCAGTTCAATATGTAAGGTGAAAACACTCCCTGATCAATCCTACAACACATCACCCCTTTCGGCCTCATCACCGGCCTGAGCGAGATCTATGTCCTCATCAGAATTGAACTCTATGTCTGAGCTAATAGGCAAGCGCTCCTCATTGGTCGGAATATAATTATTGACCGACTTATGAAACTCAGGAAAATGCCAAGTAGGGACTTAGCGTGGTCATACAAAGGGTAGTGCCTCTCAACATCTCCTAACTGCATGTCAGTGGAAGCCCGGCAGCCATTCTGGTGGCGCAGCATCTCTAGGCCATACATCTTGGCCATAATCAGCTCATCGCGTCGATGGCGCTCATCAGTGATGAAAGTTGGCCCAAACTCAGTGTCGGGCCCTTTGGTCCTAGTATTGTCCACCGATGCTGGGAATAAGAGTGCCATGTAGTCCACATTTTCTTGAGGAACACCTGCAGCACGACACATCCTAGTAATAAGGCCACCAAAAGCATACATGTGCCCTTTATGAACTCGGGCCTTGTGAATCGCAGATTTCAGGACAGCTCTAATGTTCAGCTCTGTAGCAGTCATCAAAGTATATACCAAACACACCCTGTCCCAGGTAATATTTGTGTAGTGGAGACCCGGTATCAAGCAGTTCATGACAATCCTTAGCTAGACGGGCGTCTCCCTAAGCATGTGAGCGTAGGGAAGAGATTGGTGATATCTCTTCCCACTATGCTTAGTCCATTGCGCCATGGACTGTGGACCGCACAGAGTATGTCTAATGGCCCGGTATGGAGGGCGTATGTTTAACCTTGTCAGCACTAGTGGATCTGTGTCCTATGGTGTACCCAATATGTCATTTATACCCGCGGGAGTGATGCACATTAACTCCCCGAATAGTCACAAAATAGGATCTTGCATCTGATGCCCAGTTGGCGTAGAATTCTCGGACCATGTGCAAGTTGAACTCTTCTGGCTCAGCAAAGATAAACTCCATACGCAGCTCCCTGATCCACCTCAGTATCTGTGGGAAGTCCTGCACCAAGTTGTCCCTGTCAATACAAACGTCAGATAAATACGATGCATCAGTGTGTTTTTTGTACCATGCCTTCCCTTACTTGGCCACAACCTTCACCCCAAATCGCCTTGTTTGTCCCCTAGGATTTGCAGGTGCGGGTAGGACATTCCCACTTCGGACACGTTTCATATGGCTCGACGTGGCAACTTCCTTATCGGGTCTTTGTGAGCTCGACATGATTACCCGCAAGCATAAACAAAATAGCCCAAATGACTACATATTATTGATAAAAATATGGGTGGTATGCACACACCACCCCGCACTTAGTTCATTACAGCCTTTTGCCTAGGTACTCAGACTTCCCACAGGCGTACACAAGTAAACCACAGCAAACACCAACAACTACCCATTCCAAATGTTGCATACATTTATCGGTGCTACTCAATAATTCACAACAAACAACTTATGCAACAATTTCAGACCTAATCACCACTCAATCATGATCAAAGAGACTTTCTACTCAAACTTTGAAATCCCACACAGTTTACATGAAGCAATCGATTTCATTCAAGCATATACCAGTTGTGTTATTCAAAGATGTACACGCTAAAATTTACACACACCAACTATACTCACTACACATGGTTTGACCACCAATACGGAATTACCCCCCTTGGGTAAACATTCTACCCAAGAATGCATAACCCACGTACAACACTCCATCAAATCCACCAATTCAACCTAAACCCCAATACGAGTAACAAGAGGTGAGCTCTACTCAAGAATTTGAAAATACCCCATCACAAGAGCATACAATCTTCTTACCTCACCCTAGTATATTCAAAACACCACACAATAGCACACAAATAATAACCCAGAGTTCTACCTACCAAATCACCCAAATTTTGCTGAAAAGAATAGCAAAGTACGTACCTTGGATGATAGAGAAGAGTGAAATTGAGAGATAAAGATGGCAAGTTGCCTACGCCTTACGGATTAAAGCTTGAAAATTGCAAGGGAAGAAGGGAAAGGGAATGAAAAAATCACGAGTTTATTGTGAAGTAATGGGGCTTTCTAAAGATTTAGGGGTTAAAAGGGGTCTAGGTTGGGTTATTTTGATTTAAAACGGGAAAAACCTATTTCATTTAATGAAAATCAGAAGTAACTTACCTGGGGAGTGACGCGGGGTGGACACGGAGTGTTTTGCCCCGCAAAATTAATTAAAATTTAAAAAATCAAAACTTACATCCCCCCTCCGCAACATGGGATGATTACGCTGACCCCTTTTCCTTGACGTAAATGTTAATCCTCGTCGAAATCAAAATTCTGGGTCCCCCCCTCCACGTCGCACTCACTTCACGGACCGTTCTACCTCGACTTGGAAAATTAATTTCAAGCGAGGCAAAATTTGTACCCCTCTCCACGAAGCGCCATGAGTCAAAATTCTTGATTCATGTACCTTTTAAGCTCAAAACCCATTAGTAAAAACACGATGGGTTGCCTCCCATCCAACGCCTTAGTTTTGGTCGTGGCACGACTCATATTTTTGTACTTTTCTGAATATATCATTTTTTTTACTAATTCCTATGAATTAAAATAACAAAACAAAAGAATAGAAATCCTAACTATTACAAACGTTCACGGGTTGCCTCTTGTGCAACACCTAATTTAACATCGCGGTACGACCCATATCATGACTTACTCATCATTCAATGTGAGCGCTTCAAGCTCATGATCAACATAATTTTTGATACAGCGCTTGACCCGTTGTCCATTCACAAGGAAAGTAGAGCTCTTATCCTTGTTCCTTAGCTCCACATCACCATGTTGGGTCATCCTCACCACTTCAAAAGGACCACTCCATTTAGATTGAAGCTTTCCAGGGAACAACTTCAATCTGAGTTAAACAACAACACCAATTGACCCGACTCAAAGGTGTGTGACACAATATACTTGTCATGCTACCTCTTGGTCTTTTCATTGTGCAACATAGCATTCTCATAGGCGTGAAGCCTGAACTATTCTAACTCATACAACTGCGTTATCCTCTTCTTTCCAGCTAACTCAGCATCCAAATTCAACTTTTTGATCGCCTAATATGCCTTGTGCTCCAATTCCGCTGGGAGGTGACACACTTTTCCAAACACCATTCGATAAAGAGAAGTCCCTATCAGTGTCTTGTATGCAGTCTGATATGCCCACAAAACATCATCTAGCTTGTCAACCCAATCTTTCCTTTGGGCATTCACAGTCTTTGGAGAATCTGCTTGACTTCTCTATTAGACACTTCTACCTGCCCACTAGTTTGGGGATGATATGATGTATCCACCTTGTGTCTTACCCCATACTTAGCCAATAAATTGCGCATTGAACTATTAATAAAGTGCATACCTCCATCACTGATCATGGCTCTTAGAGTTCCAAACCTGGTGAAGATGTGTTTTCGGATGAATTTCACGACCACCTTTGAATCATTGGATGGTAATGCAACAGCCTCCACCCACTTGGACACGTAGTCCACTACCACTAAGATGTATTGATTACCATGGGATGATGGGAATGGTCCCATGAAGTCTATCCCCCAACGTCAAAGATCTCAACCTCTAGTATATTGCTCAATGGCATCTCATGCCTTCCAGAAATGGTGCCCATTCTTTGACACTGATCACAACCCTACACAAACTAGCATCATCTTTAAAAAGATTAGGCCAAAATAAGTCGGATTGCATTACCTTATGTGCAGTTCGTTCGCCCCCATGGTGTCCACCATATGGTGAAGAGTGACAACTCTCTAACACTTGTGCAACCTCCTATTCAACTACACACCTTCTCACCATCTGATCAGGTCCCTACTTGAATAAGAAGGGCTCATCCCATACATAGAGTGTGCATCATACTTTATCATTTGCTTTTGATGTGTTGAGGCTCCAGGTGAAAATAAACCACTCACCAGAAAATTGACAATGTTAGCATACCACGGAACTTGAGCAAGGTCCAAGGCAAGCAATTGCTCATCAGGAAACTCTTCGCAAATCTGTCCTTCATTTTTCACATGCAATAAGTCCTCCAATCTGGACAGATGATCAGCTATTTAATTCTCAGTTCCCTTCATATCTCTTATCTCTAGATCAAACTCTTGTAATAGCAGAATCCACCTAATCAACCTCAGCTTAGCATCCTTTTAATTAAACAAATACCGGATTGCAGCATGATCAGTGTACACTACAACTTTGGTTCCCACCAAGTATGATCTGAACTTGTCAAATGCGAACACTAATGCCAATATCTCTTTCTCAGTGACAATATCATTTGGCTGAGCTGCATCAAGTGTCTTGCTGGCATAGTAAATGGAATGAAACATCTTATCTCTTCGTTGCCCCAACCGCTATTTCTTGTTTTCTCATCACCATCCTATATAATCTATCATCACACATAAGCTCGAATGGAAGCTCCCAGTTAGGAGCAATCAGAATAGGCGATGCTATCAATTTCTTCTTCAACAGCTCAAATGCCTGCAAATACTTCTCATCAAATAAAAACTTCATCTCTTTCTCTAACAGGCTGAGCATGGGTATTGCAGACTTAGAGAAGTCCTTGATGAACCTCCTATAGAAGCCAGCATGGCCTAGAAAGCTTCTAACTCCCGTCACTGTGATGGGTGGTGGCAACTTCTCAATAACCTCCACTTTAGCTTTGTCAACTTCTAGCCCATTCTAGGAGATCTTGTGCCCCAACACAATTCCCTCTCGAACAAGAAAGTGACACTTCTCCCAGTTCAACACCAGATTTGTTTCTTCACACCTAGCAAGAAACCTGTCAAGATTAGTCAAACAAAGTTCAAAAGACTCACCAAACACTGAGAAATCGTCCATGAACACCTCAACAAAATCCTCCACTATATCATGGAAGATTGCCATCATGCATCTCTGAAATATCGTTGGTGCATTGCATAAGCCGAATGGAATGCGCTTGAACGCATAAGTGCCATATGGACAAGTGAAGGTAGTTGTCACGACTCAAAAATGGATGTGATGGCACTCGTCTTATCCCACCAAGACAAGTCAGTCTAAAACTCAACCATTACAATAAATTGCAGAAATTTTATAATCAACTCAAAAATACCCCCAAAATGTGGTTGTCACATGTATAAACCTATAAAGTATTACAACTGATTCAAAAGAATCATGGTTGTGACAAGTGTTCTGTGAATTGAGAAAGAATAAGAAATAAAAGAGGACGTACCATTTCGAGGGACATATCATGCGCCACGGTAGATACTATATTTCGAGGGACGTATCATGCGCCGTGATGGTTACTATTATCGAGGGTCGTATCGCATGACACAATGGATGCATAGACATATATGGCCCCCATGGGTCCCAGACTGAGAGACAACGGGTGTGTATCACTAGGTTAGACATGCATCACTATACTTGACATTGCATTCTATTGCATTACACATATTTATCATTAGTGAACTTGATATTGTGTTTTGCTGATCTTGTGAGTGTCTTTCTATGGAACTTTGATTGATGAGTATTGAGCTTGTTGTTGAGGATATGTAATTGTTAGAGTGTTGTTGTTGAGCTGTGTGCTATGTGAATTATGAACAGTTAGGTTGGCTGGTTTTATACAGGTTGTAATTGATGAATATTGAGCTTGTTATTAAGAATATGTGATTGTTAGAATGTTGTTGTTGTGATATGTGCTTGTGAATTGTGAATTATTAGGTTGGCAAGGTTTTATACAGTTTGTAGTTGTGGAGGTTTGGTTGGGGTGTAAGGAGTACTCATATTCTATCCCCTTAGCTTGTGTTTAGAGGCTTACTTGCTGAGTACCGTGTGGTTTGGTACTCACCCCTTGCTACTACATTTTTTTTGTAGGTTACTAGCCCGGACCTTTGGGATATTTTCTCATCTCCCTGTCTGAGGCTTCTTGTGAAGGTTTGTGAGGTAGCTGCTTGTCATTTCAGCAAACTTTCTTTCTTCTTAATTATGATCTTGTTCTATTTTAGAAACAATGTCATTTTAGACTTGTGTTTTTATTTTGAATCAGTTGTAATACTTTAGAGGCTTGTACACTTGACAACCATATTTTTGGGGTATCTGACTTGTCTTGATGGGATAAGACGCGTGCCATCACGTCCATTTTTGGGTCATGATAAAATGATATCAGAGCCCCAGGTTCATAGGTCTCACGTGTATACAAGCCGAGTCAAATTAGAGTCTCAAGGATCGATACGGAAACGTCTGTACTTATCTTCGAGAGGCTATGGTGACTTTTAGTAAAAAAAATCTTCACTTCTTGAATCTCTATCGTGCATCCTTTATCCATTTTGATTCCCATCATTTCACTCCATTCACTTTCACTTATAGTGATGACTCGTGCGTAGTTCCTCATGTGAGCAGTTGATGTGTCGTGTATGTCTTGGATGTTAGACCTAGCACTACAGTGGAAGCGATAAACTTATGGAAATGATGTCTGATCAGATTTAGAATCTTCAGCGATTCGAAGAAATTATGTGAGATTATGATTTGATGATACACTTTGAGGATAAACAAACGATTAGGTTGAATAGTGGTTTAAAGGTACTTCATGAGTGTGTTATAATTTTTTAGACTAGTCATCTAGTAGTGGGATCAGTACTTGTGTGATATAGGCAATATCTGGAGTGGTTTGACATTTGGAAGTGGAATGATTAAAAGGATGGCTAATTAATGAATAATGCAACCTTGGAAAATACAATTGGTATAGTTGTCATAATATATATGGGTTGCTTAGCGAATGATGTTGCACCAATCGAGGTTAGAATCTTTCATAGATTGAGTGTATATCAAAAAGGGTCATAATACGACTACTATAATGGTACCAATTCTTACTTGTTTAGAATTAGAGAATGTGTTACTCATGTTATTGACCTGATCTAGGAAGGGATGCATATTGCTTTGGACGAGAGGCCGAACAGATTTGGTAGTGTATGTTAGTTACTTAATGAGACAGAAATGTGTAGGCTATTTGGGTACAATCTTCTTGATAGGTATGATGTGTTCTAGTGGTGAATTTAATGGACTTCACAATATGGTACTAGTAGTATATGAAAATGGATACGTTAATGTCAAGTGCGATTACTAACTACTTTAGGAGTTATCAGTTGTATCACATGCTCGTATAATTAGATTTGATGTTGCATTCAGGTTTTAGAAACCAGCTAGTTTGCTACTATGGACGCTTGAGTTAAGCATTATTTATAAGGAAGCTTTTAGTGGTGGATATTTGGTACGATATTAATGTGTTTAGGTTGTAAAGTGTATCTTGAGGATTTTAAATGAGTGGTGATTTCATTGTAAGCTCCATAGAAGTGGATCGATATCGAAATGAAAAGTTTATGGGTTAAATATTATTGGGTAAGATTTGAGAAAGAAGTCTACATAGTTCGACTCGAGTGTGGCGATAAGTTCTTTTATGATTTCGAGTTTGGTAATGGGTGTGATTGAATTTTTAAGAAAGGGTGTGGTAAGGTCGATGGATAGGCGATCAATAATAAGCTAAGATATGTGAATGCATAAATATCTTCAATGTAGAGCTAATGTTGATAGATAAAGGGATTGGGTTACACAATTGGATTCAAAATTCAAGTTTTTCATTGTGAGTTTAGGTTTGTGGTAGTGTTTTTTTTTCAAGGTATAAATTGAAAAGGTAAGAAGTGATCAATCACCTGGAGTATGAAGCATTCGGAAGGACTTATGCCTAATTGAAGTCAGAAATTTGGTTACTTTTGATTGTTAAAGGACCTAAGGGAGGTTTCACGTAATGTTTTGATTTAGAGGCTAAGGTAAAAACATTAAGGTTTTTTGGCCAAAGAATAAAATTGGTAAGCGAGTCAGCAAAAGGAACAAGTGTCTTGTGTATTGAATAGTTCAAGACATTTAGAATTTTGTGTCATGGAAAAATTTAAGAAAAGTGAAAGAATAAGACCTCTCGTATAAATCCTTGGTTTGTAGTTGAAGGTTGTATTGATTTTTGCCTATGAGTTTAGATATGACTGCGAGATGTGAACTAGTTTGGTACAGACTTTAGAAGTTTATCATCAACTTTTATAAAGATTGAGTTTTGGTTTGGGTGACAAGCAATGATGTGTATAAGATTATGTGTTGTTAGGTAGGGCTAAATTGTTGAGATTATGGTAGGTGAGTTCTGGATGCGCAATAGTATGTACCTACATTTATACATGGTTATTGAGAATTTTGAGGGGGATTGAAACTACTCTTTTAAATGGGACTACACAAATTGTTGTGATGTGTTGCATAGATACTTGATGGTAAATAGAGATAATGTGCTTATAATATATAAAATTATTGGGGTGACTCTTAAGTGTTTGTATAAGGTATATGATGGTTAGAATATTAGTTGAAACTTGGTATGTGAAAGATTACATGGAGTTGACATTGGATGTGATTCAATAGCTTTATCTCGATTAGAAAGTACTATCAGATTGATAATTAGTGCTATCAGCCTTGAGTGGGACTCATATCTATCGTGGGATGCTTAAATGAAAAAAGAATGAGCCATAGTTTGAAATTTTGTAGGCAACAATGTGCTAAGAAGATTTAGATAAAAATGTCGGTTTGATAGTAAGGTAAATGGTCAGTGTGATTATGATGTTTGTTAGTATTAAGAGTTGTGGATTTAGTGAAGTATTGCGAGAATTATGTAGGGTTTTGATAAATTGAGTATGTGTGCAGTTATAATAGGGACTAGATTGGTGATTGTGGGTAGCTAGAAAATCAAAGTGATAGAGTTAGATGAATGAAAATGTTTGATATGGGCACTATGGAAAGAGTATCTAGAGTTATTCGACTCTGGTTCTGTATATTCTTATGTGACCAACTACTTCATTCTGGACGTGGTTTAGAGTATGATTCACTTTCTATGTCCGTGTGTGTTCTCGCTTCTATGGGTGAGTTCCTAGTGGTAGATCGGGTGTACCGATCCTTTGATTGTCCTCTTGGTAGGGTGGCATCCTTAGTCAGACTTGGTCGTTTCAGTTATGAAAGATTTAGTGTTGTTTGGGAAAAGGAAATCTTGATAAGATCTGTGATAGTTTGTGATCTATGAGTGTGTGGGAGTTGGTTCAAGTACACTTCTAATTGTAGCCGTTATCGATTCAAAATATTATCTTGGTTATGTGAGAAAAGATTTGCCATGATGATTGTGTTAAGGTCTAATGAGTTTCTGTTTAGATTGAGTTCATGGGTTGGTCTGTGGCTTGATAAACACTCTTGATTTATAGATCTTCCAAAGCTCAATTCAAAAGTTTAGTTCGTAGTAATTGATCTTGATGGAATGGTCTTAAGGAGGAGCTCACTTGAAAAGATGAACACCGACTGGTAGGTCATAACTGAGCTTTTGGTCATGTCGGTTATTCTTCCTTCTTCTTCCTTATGTTCGAGGACGAACAAGATTTTTAGTGGTGGATAATGTAATGACCCGATAGGTCATTTTTGGAAATTTTAAATATTCATTTAACTAGAGTGAATTAATTGATGGTTAATTATTAAATAACTAATTTTAGTTAATGCTTAATGGGTTAAGTTATAATTAGTTTAATACCACTTGACCCATATAGGAAAATAAATTATTAGGGTTGAGAATTGTTGGGTCATAATTTAGGAAAAGAAAAAGAGAAGGCAAGAACTCACCTGTGCGGCGAAAATGAAAGAAAAGTTTGTGGAGTTGCGGCTAGGAAGCAAGGAGTATTGAGGTATATAATAAATACATATATGTGAAGCTAATTTTTCCTTTCGTGTACAGATATATGCATATATTATTTACATATAATTATGGACTAGAGGGTACTGGTTAAATTATTATGGTTGGTGGATGAAACAGTACTAGGATATAAGATATGTTTTTCTATTGGTTAATATTTTGAATTCATTAAGAGTTTGAGGGGAAATTGAGGTGGATTACTGTATGTTTGTTAAAAAGGGTTTGTGAGTTTGTTTTGGAAATTAATGGTAATGGGTGGGCTAAATTAATAAGAATGGTGGGCCAATGATTGTCCATGATGAGCCAATCATTGGTTGGAATAAAAAGTGTCAAAGGAAAAAAAAAATCAAGTTCCACGTTATTGTTCCTAAGGCATTCGGTTTAAGTTTTATATTTTTGGTTATTATATTATGATTCAAGTTTTGATAGGTTGGTATGTGTAATTAAATATTAGATGTATGGTATTAGGTGAATACCATTCGAATTATGATATCCAATAAAATTGGAACTTAACCCTAGACTTGAAACTTAGAAAATTATGATAGTTGAAATGTTAATTGGCATCAAGATTTACGAACTTGATCATAAATTCAAGTGAATTTTTAGGTCAAGGCTAAACACATAATAATATTGGTGTTGTTAGTTTCGAAATCTTATTGTGAATATATATTTGAATAGATTGCATTTATTTGGAAGTTCAACGAAAAGGGAAGGCCCAAGTCCCAGAGTGATTGTTCAGTTATTTGAGGCAAGTGAATTTCTAAACCCTTGTTAAGTGTATGGAATTCGTGTATTTACTTATAATATGAGTTTGGGGGTAACGAGACTTGGTGATGGGTTGACTTGTCCACATTGATTAATTCTAATAATGAAAAAGGGGTAATAAAAGGCAATGTGATTAATTGTTTGTGTGTGATGTGTTGAGAATGGTTTGAAAGGTTTGTTGAATCATTGTTGATGTTGTATCATGATTGTGTTGTTGTGAATTGTGCAATGTTATGAAAATGGTCATCTCCTCATTATTTTGTGTGAACATGTCATTTGCATTGTTCTGAGACATGGTTGTGATAAGCGTTATGTGAATTGAGAAAGAATAAGAAATTAGAGAGGATGTACCATTTCGAGGGACGTATCACGCGCCGCGATGGATACTATATTTTGAGGGACGTATCGCGCGCCACGATGGTTACTATTATCGAGGGTCGTATCACGCGCCGTGATGGATGCATGGACAGATATGTCCCCCATGGGTCCCAGACTGAGAGACATCGGATGTGTATCACTAGGTCAAACATGCATCACTATACTTGACATTGCATTCTATTGCATTACACATATTAATCATTAGTAAACTTGATATTATGTTTTGCTGATCTTGTGAGTGCCTTTCTGTGAAAATTTGATTGATGAGTATTGAGCTTGTTGTTGAGGATATGTAATTGTTAGAGTGTTGTTGTTGAGCTGTGTGCTATGTGAATTATGAACTGATAGGTTGGCTGGATTTATACAGGTTGTAATTGTGGAGGTTGTAATTGATGAATATTGAGCTTGTTGTTGAGAATATGTGATTGTTAGAATGTTGTTGTTGAGATATGTGCTTGTGAATTGTGAATTGTTAGGTTGGCAAGGTTTTATGCAGTTTGTAGTTGTGGAGGTTCGGTTGGGGTGTAAGGAGTACCCGTATATTATCCCCTTAGCTTGTGTTTAGAGGTTTACTTGTTGAGTACCGTGTGGTTTGGTACTCACCCCTTGCTTGCTACTACATTTTTTTTTGTAGGTTACTAGCCCGGACCTTTGTGATATTTTCCCTTCTCCTTGTCTGAGGCTTCTTGTGGAGGTTTGTGAGGTAGCTGCTTGTCATTTCAACGGACCTTCTTTCTCCTTAATTATGATCTTGTTCTATTTTAGAAACAATGTCATTTTAGACTTGTGTTTTTCTTTTGAATCAGTTGTAATACTTTAGAGGCTTGTACATGTGATAACCACATTTTGGGGGTATTTTTGAGTTGATTATAAATTTTCCAAAAATGACCTACCGGGTCATTACAGCAGTCTTCTCCTGGTCCTCTAGTGCAATAACAATCTGATTGTACCCTGAGTAGCCATCCAGGAAACAATAATATTCCTGACCAGCCAATTTATCCAACATCTGATCAATAAAAGGCACCGGGTAGTGGTCTTTTCTAGTGGAATCATCCAACTTTTTGTAGTCCATGCAGATACGCCACCCAGTTACTGTCCTTGTGGGGATCAATTCATTCTTCTAATTAGTTACTACAGTCATTCCGCCCTTCTTGGGCACACACTGTACTGGACTCACCCATTTACTATCTGTGGGGTACACAATCCCTACATCTAACCACTTGATCACCTCTTTTCTCACCACATCCTTCATCACTGGATTTAGTCTCCGTTGATGTTGTGCACTCGGCTTATTCCCTTCCTCCATGTAGATTTTATGCATGCACAACGCGGGACTGATTCCATGGATGTCGGACATTTGCCAACCCAAGGCTGTTTTTCTCTTCTTCAAGATAATTAATGATGCTTCCACCTGTGCATCAAACAATGTTGCAGACAAAATAACCGGTAAAGTTTTATCTTCACCCAAAAAGGCATGCCTGAGGTGGGCTGGCAATGATTTTAACTCCAGCTGGGGTGCTTCTTCAATGGAGATTTAAAGGTTCCCAACGATCTCCGGATGTACCCACAAGTGCCACATCAAGAAACATCCCCATAGATATCATCTCCTACTAACACTCGCTCTAAGGAATCCTTGGAAGCAATGTATCGAGCCTCTGCCTCAAGATCTATCACAATTATTGCAGACAACTCTTCATAAACAGTTGGTAGCTTTAATACATTGTACACGTCGAACACTTCCACTTTATCATGTGCCCGCATAGTGAGTTGCCCAGCTACTACATCTGTCATAGCCCGCCCAGTAGCCAAGAAGGGTCTTCCTAAGATGAATGGGACCTCAGGATCTAGCTCAAAATTTAGTACAATAAAGTCTACTGGGAATATCAACGATCCCACTTGCACTAAGACATCCTCTACAATACCCTCAGGCCTAGCAACAGATCTATCAGCCAATTGTAAGATGATGGTAGTAGATTTAGGACTACCCAACCCCCGTTTTTTGTACAACAAAGTTGGCATCAAATTGATACTAGGTCCTAGATCACACAATCCTCACGCATGGATGCTCTGCCCTATATTAATGTGAACTTGTTTCAAAGGAGAGAGAAACTTACCAAACATTTGTCCTCCTTCTGTTTCTTGAACTTTTGAGGGAATGGAGGAGGTGGTTTCACTATTGGTTGCACTATTTCTTCTTGTGCACCAACCTCACTCTCCTTGGGTTCACTCTCTTTACTCACATCATCAGTGTTTCTTTTCTTAGGAGCTAACTTCTCTAACTGCAGACCCAACATTTACTTGCTTAGGATTTGGATCAGTGTTTCCCGGCAAACCTCCTTGCGGTCGTGAGTTTTGGACACTAGCAAACTGCCCGAATTGTAGCATCTCCTCCATGTTCATGTTACTATACTACTTATTTGGCTGCTCCCGTTGGACCTGTGGTTGGTACCCTTGCGCATTTCCCTGGGGTCTATATTGATTTTGGCCTTGAGCCTGATTTTGATTACCACTCCAAGAAAAATTTGGATGGTTGCGCCTGCTTGGATTGTACGAGTTTCCATAGTTCTGCTGGCCTCCTCCTCGTTGTGCATTACCTACAAAACTCATAGAATCTGGTTTCGCACCACATACCTCTGCACTATGATCACCACCTCTGCAGATTTCACACCAAGTTGGTGGTTGTTAGACTGCATTCACCTAAGTGGGTTGTTGTCCCAATGCTAGATTGCTGAAGTGGGTGTTCATCATATTTTGCATCGCATCAATCTGTGTAGTTAAAGCAGTCACTGCATCTACTTCCAGCATACCTGTATATTTTTGTACCACAGGTTTCGCCCCTCCTCCATTCCATTCAAGGTTACCCTGTGAGATCCGGTTTAGCAAGGTGAATAGCTCAGCATATGTCTTCTCCAAAGCCTGACCACTTGCAGCTGAATCAAGCAAAATTTTGGTGTTAGGCTCCAATCCTTCAATGAAGGTATGGACCAACACCTCATTAGATTGATGATGATGTGGACAACTCATCAACATCGATTTAAATCTGTCCCAATCTTGGTACAATTTCTCTCCTCCTTTCCATCTAAAACTTAGGATGTCACTCCTCAACTTATCTGTTTTTCCAGATGGAAAAAATCTGATGAGGAACTTCTGTGCTAGGTCATTCCAGGAGGTGATAGAGTTAGCGGGCTCAAAATTCAACCATCGTTTTGCTTCCCTAAGCAGAGAAAAGGGAAATAAGGTGAGCCTCACATAATCCTCGTTCACTCTAGTTGGAGTGTAAGTATCACTGATCTCGAGGAAGTTTTGGATGTGAACTATTGGATCCTCGTGCGACAGACCAGTGAACTGCCCATTAGTGTGTAATAGTTGCACTATACTCTTCTTCAGTTCAAACCCTCCACCAGCTGCAGGTTTCTGAATGCATGATGTCACATTGGTGGTACGTGGAATTGCCACGTCTCTTACCTTCATCTCAGCCATTACTACAGGTTCCTCTTGCACAACTCTTGCTACTGGATATTTTGGTTCACTAGCAACAAAAGGGACGGGGTAAGTGAGTCGTCTTTGCCTTCTCCAGTAATGAACGAATCTTTCTGGTTCAGCTAGAGGCGATACTAATCCTTGATCGTCGTCCAGTTTGAAATCTTAGAACAACCTGCAAAAATGAATTGCTAAGATCAAGTTGTCAACACTTGCTTTTTTAACTTCAGAAATCAGAAAAATCAAATAATTCCTAATTCTAAAGTCCCCGACAGCGGCGCCAAAAATTTGTTGCGCCCAAATCGCACACGCAAGTGCACGTGGTCGTTCAAGTATTAAAGTGGCTCTTATAAAGAGCCGGGTATCGTACCCACAGGGATATACGATTAGAAAACTCGATTGTTCCAATATTTTCAGCTAAGCACAAGTGATATCAAGATTTCAAGAATAACTTATTTTATAATCTAAAAGTTAAACAGAATTAAACAAACGTGATTCAATTTCAAAGGCTTAAAACAATGATTGGGTAAAGTTCAAGGCTACAGCTTTTATCAGGATTTATGCAATTAATATCATTTAAATGGGTATTTATCAACTATCGAATCAATGAATCACAGGGTTAAATATATGATCATGGTCTCCCGACCTCTAATCGCCTAAAATAAATGATAACCTAACTACATCGTTGAGCGGAGATAGGCTGGATCAAGTACCGAGCATTATGATTTCTTCCTGTATAGTGACCAAGCATGGTTTCTAGGTATATCCCTATCCTAGATACAAATTAACCCTAACTATTAAGAGAAAATCATGCTCCTTATTCCCCATGTTCTATCCTCTTATTCCTCTCCCGAGTTCAATTCGGACAAGTGTTTATTTCAATGGTGATCAGGTAAGAAATACGAAAAACAAGAACATAAGAAAGATTCATATGATAATTGACGTTAACCCATGAAAACTCAATAAAGTACAATCATCTTGTAGCCACAACCCTAGAACTAGGGTATTTAGCTACTCATAATCATAGATTCGATCAAACAAT
>JAJOOS010011584.1:0-17831 GCA_029582725.1 Solanum chiquidenum | reverse complement strand
GAGTAGCATAATACCGAGTTGGACTAGGGTTCAGCGTACCCAAATAGTCCCAGAACTGCTAGCCACGTAGGTTGTAAGTCCCCTTTGTGGGCATCATTTCAGTGATCACGCCAGCATGCCTCTATACTTCTGGCAGAGTATATTGGGTCCTCTCAATGGGGCGTATACATCGAAATCCACATGTGGTTTTATTATCGGTTATTAGTAGCTCCCACAGTTCAGTCAGATCCTATTGCATTGACCATTTATCAGTATATCCAGTATTCAGTTTCAGCTTGTATAAACTGGTCACTGCATTCAGTTATCTCAGCATTCAGCATCTATATCATGTTCAGATTATATCATTGCTTATTTGCTTTGTTCAGTTATATGTTATTTCATTTGTATTCTATCATGCATGCTCAGTACCTTTCAAGTACTGACGCATACTATGCGCTACATCTTCTCGTGATGTAGGTTCAGGTTCTCAGCATCCAGATCACGCTTAGATCGATTCCTGGTCTTCAGTTCAGTAGCATCAGTGGTGAGTCCTCATTCTTCGAGGACTAGTGACATGTTTATCTTTATCTCTTTTAGTCTGTAGTTTTAGTTTTGCTAGATCTAGTTGGGGCATGTCCCAACATTTCTAGTCAGTTTAGAGGCTTATTTCAGACATAGTTAGATTCAGCTTAGTATTGAGTTAATATTTTCTTTGTATTAAACTCATCAGTTTTCATTCATTTCAGATTTAGTATATGGGTATTCCCCACCATTTCAGATTTATTTATGATTATAGCTTCCGCATCAGTTTATTATCTTTAGTATGCTCATGATCATGCCATCAGAGTTAGCTTGGAATCACTTGTGGTCTTAGGTGCCGTGTCCGCGTCTCGGGGGTAGTTTTGGAGCGCGACAATTTCTCTTATGAGTTATGACTAGTTTTCCTACCTAAACTAAATTGTTGTGGCATGCGACCTAGAGCAATATTCATTTCATTTCTACAACGCATGTATTGTTGATCCCATAAATTCTTAAATATTGAGTATTAATTTGCAATTAAATTGAATGAAGATGATAGCCAATATGACTCAACGCCCAAAGAAAACGTATGTCCTCGTAAGTCTGCTTGTAATTCTTTGGCTCAATACCACACAATAGAGAAACAAATTCTATTAAATTACTTGCACAATTTTTTTCTCTCTCAAATTTTGTGTACCATCAAACATTGATATATCTAAAATAAAAACATAAGGAGCATATCGCAATAAGATCTGCAGTTTTGAGAGAGAAAATATGTTTTTTCTCTTTCAAGAAATTTTATCTCGGAATCGTACCTTGAGGGGGAATGTCAATCATATCGAGAATTTTATTATTTATTTATTTATTGAGAAATGAGAGGTACTGGACAAAATCCTAAATAAAATTAAATAGAAAGAAATACATAAAAAAAAATCGAATTTATTAAGCAAGTAAAACTTAATTTTACAATATATAGACATGAATTTCGATCCGTATCTATAAAGAAAATCTTATGTTAGAATGAAATTTCAAAAATCTAGCTATATTCTTAATAAATCAAGACATGAGTTGACCAAAATATGTAGTACTTCACATTAACAATATGTCACTATAGAAACCAACGAATTGTTGAAGAACGCAAACATTTGACCAAAAATACCTTTTGTGGTTAACTTGTCTTGTCATGTGATTAAGTTTGTTAAATAAATGTGAAAGGGAAATAAAACATTATTTGGGCGTTGACATTTTTAAATATTTATGATGCATGCAACTTTCAACTACTTTCATACGTCTTTCCTAAATAATTTCTTTTCTAATTTATTACCCAAAAGACAAAGACAACTTGTCTAACGTGAGGTTGTCACTACCCCACTGAAATTATATCGAACGTGATTGTTAAATGAAAGTCCCGATTTGAAACAAGTGTGTATGTAGGAAGGGGTTATTATGTTTACGTAAATCTAAGCTTTTTTCTTGAAATTATATTATATATATAGTGTTATATTTTAAAAAAATATTTAAATGTATATGTGTGAACTCACACTTGAAATATCATATAATGCAGTGATGATTGGGTGCACCTCTCTAAGTGATGTTAGAAATTTGAATCTTATATTTATCTTGTTTTATTTTCTTTCTAAAATTGGGTGACACATTTCAAAGTGATTATTGGTAGCACTTTATATATATAAGAATTAATTTTGAACCTATAATTTTAACAATTTTTAATGATAAGAATCTAAATGTCAAAACGATTTAATTTATATCTCAAATTTATCTTTTTATAATAATACGCTTATCATCGCGAAATTTTAAATACATCATAGCCCACATAGAAGTAGAAAAAAGTTCAAATTATAGGGAGCGCTTTCGCTCTTAGCGGTAAGAAACATAAAAGTTAAATCATATTTGTATTGTTCAAATAAAATTGTAAATCATTGTATGTATTTAATAATACTGTTGTCCAAAGTCATTAATAAGAAAAAAGTTGGTAACATATGAAATTAGATTTGGTTAGTTTTTAAAGTCATAAATATATTACAACTTGATATTTTTAAAAAATAAATAATTTTACTTAATATATAAAAATTAAACTCATATTTGTTAATTTATTTTTAATAAGGCAAGATTAATTGTTAAACCAATTAACATGATTGGGGTAGGTTTGAAGGTTGGTAACGTATTTAGCAGTATAAATACGTCATACTTATTCATAACATTGACATCATCTAACACACAAAAAATATACTATATACTTTTTGTTTTCCACTCGGTATCAAATACGTGTCACATTAAAATCGGACTACTAAAATTTACGCATTATAAAGCTTATTTCTTATAAAGTGGAAAAATAGTTCAAAAATATTTTACGTTTTCAACCTCTTAATTTAAATTCTGATTCCGTACTAATCATATCCTAGCTATTCATTTATTTCTCTACTAGTAAAATAAATTTAAAAGGGTTCAATAAGAAGAGTAAGTACATGAAAAAAAATATTAAAAAATATGTTACATTTTTTGTATATTTTTTTCTTTAAAAACGAATAAAGTATATTTAAATACTTATTATGCCGATTTATATTAAGTTTGTTTATAAAAACAGGTACAGTTTACTGGTTGTAATGATGGTGTAATATATAATAATGACAATAATGTATCTTATTGTTAAAATCATTGTTATAAAACTAATAATAATAAATTCAAAATGCATAATAAAATAAATAAGTTGTTGTAACTGCTTATACAAATATGTTTCCCTAAAATCATTTTCATTTTTTTAATTCTATGTACGACTATAATTTGATTATTTTAATACTATCACCAAGAATATGATAGGATATTCGAAGCGTGGGCTACTAATACTAAGGAAGGCCCCTTTCCATATCGGGGAGAGTCTGAAATAGTGTTTTGGAATTCATCGATATCGGAGTACAAATTTTTCAGGTACTCTAACGGATAGAGCTTTTTCTGCGGCATATTGAGAGCCATATAGTCTCCCGCCAATCAAAAATCCCCTAACATTATCAGGTAGTCCCTCCATCATTAATCAGACTAATCACCGGCGGATAAACAATTTATTATGCAATTTTGGCATAAAATTAGTAACTCTAATCAAGATCACATCGATTTTTTTCTAAATATATACATATAATAAGCTACGAATTCAATACCATAAATATATCAGTAGGAAAACATTTCATCGCATAGTAATTAATAATGTTACTCAATATAAATTTAAATTAATCCAATAATAAATTGCATATAGTTATTCCTTAAACAATATGTATATTAGATAAATCAAAACGAACAAAGAAAATATTAAATGTACAATACTATACTAGATAATAAACTATGAATTCAATCGCAAAACTGAGTGTCAAGTTGTGATGCGAGTGAAGAGTCATTAGAACTCAGAACTCGTAAACTTTAAATGTTAAATTTGTCTCTAACTAATAAGGAGTACTTAATCTCACAATACTTTATACAAAATTTAAATTAGTCGATCGATAAATAAAAAAGATTATTATAGTTTGAATATAATATGCGCCGCCCTCAACTTGCATATTGTGTACAGTATTGTCAACAAGCACAAATATTCTGGAAAAAAAAAGTAGTAAATATTTAACTAAAAGAAGTGTCTCCATCTTCAACAACTATCTGTTTACTAACAATGACATTAATGGTGAACAAATCAACACAAAGAAAAAGAACCATTTTTTTTCAATTTCAATTATAGAAATTATAGGCATACCATTGAAGAAACACAACCAAAAAGTTATGTTATGACTTTTGTGAATTTGTCTTAAATCAAAATTTACAAACTCGAAAGGTATTGTAAGTAGCAGAGTGGCCTTGCTAGTACAATCCACTTAGGTGGCAGAGTAGCTTGCTATCGGGATCAACCGAAATTCAGCTCTTTGTTGCTCCAATGAACAAAACAACATTTTCATAGAGTAATCTTGCTTTGCTCCAATGAACAAAACAACATTTTCATAGAGTAATCTTGCTGTCAGGATCCACTGAGATATCTTGGTTATCGTGACCAATTGATATTCAACACTTTGTTGCTCTAGTTCCATTTCATATAGTAAGTCTTGCTACCAATATCAATTGAGATTTAGCTTTTTGTTGCTCCGATTCATTTTCTTGCTCGTATGATATCTTGGTTATCGTGACCAATTGATATTCAACACTTTGTTGTTTCTCCAATTCCATTTCATAAAGTAAGCCTTGCTACCAAGATCAATTGAGATTCAGCTTTTTGTTGCTCTGATTCGTTTTCTGTTCTCCTTTTTCAAGTAGGTAAAGTAGGTTGACTCGCTACTTTACCTACTGTGTATAAGGAGACGGGACTGAGTAAGAAATGCAACTTAGTATGGTATGCAAAAAGGTTCTTGATTTCAAGAACTGATTTTTTTTTTCAAGTTTTCATTGTTGTTAAGAGCATGGGATCATCTTTCTTGTTATTCATTGTTACCCTTTTGTTATCTTGTTTTGTTGTACACTCTGGACCTCTTTCTCTTCAACCATTAACTCCAAATTTCACTGCTTCAAATTTCAAGTTCATTGATACTTCTGGATCATTCTTGTCATCACCAAATGGAACTTTTAAAGCAGCAATTACAAACACAAAATCCCAAGAAAGATCCTATTACTTTGTCATCGTTCACTCGGAATCACATGTAGTTGTTTGGTCAGCAAATCGCGATATGCCTGTATCTGATTCAGGTGAGTTGCGCCTTTCTGTCGATGGCCTTGCTCTTTTTGATGATTCAGGTGACACCGTTTGGTCAGCGAAGCGTAGTAGTACTAGTAGTTCTGTTACTTCAATGCAGCTTCTTGAATCAGGAAACTTGGTGTTGGTTGATGCTTTTAATAAGAGTGTGTGGGAAAGTTTTGATTCTCCGACAGATACAATGGTTGTAGGCCAAAGATTGCCTGTTGGGAAATCGTTGGTTAGTTCAGTGAAAGAAGATGAAATTGCTAAAGGCGATTATAAACTTGTGGTTGTAGAGAATGATGCAATGTTACAATGGAATGAAATGACTTATTGGAAGTTAACTATGGAACCTAAGGCTTTTACTGATGCTTATACTCCGGTGGAGTATATGATGATCAGTAGCAACGGGTTGTTCCTTTTAGGGGCGAATGGGACGGAGAGAGTGATTCAGGTTAATTTGGATGAGGTGAAAGATCCTGACTTTAGGATTGCGAAATTGGAAGAGAATGGACATTTCAGTGTCAAACGATTTAGTAACGGAAATTGGATGTCTGAATTCGATAGTCCTATTGATAGTTGTCGTGTTGCTTTCACTTGCAAGAAGCTTGGAGTTTGTGATGAGGGGAGCTGTTCTTGCCCACCGGGATTTCGTGTTAGTTCTGAGGTGAATGGTAGTTGTGCTCCAGTTGATAGAAATTTGGTAATGCCAGTTTCTTGTAATGCATCTTTGAATATGAATGTAACTGAATTGGGAAATCGTGTTTCGTACTTGAGGCTAGAGAATGGTATGGACTATTTTGCTAATGATTTTATCGAACCTGTGAAGCGTGGTATTAATGTATCTGGTTGTCAAGATCTTTGTTCTAAGAACTGTTCTTGCTTGAGTGTTTTTCATGATCAGTCGTCAGGGTCATGTTATATGATTGAAAATTTTCTTGGTTCGATTTTGAGGGGCTCGGATTCTGGTAGTGGGAGAGGTAGATTGGGATACGTTAAGGTCATTTCTGAACCGTCATCATTTGATCCAAATGACAGCTCAAGTGACAAGAGGTCAAGATTACCTGTCGTTGCTTTGGTTTTACTTCCTTCTTCTGGGCTTTTCCTGATCATTGTGATGATGGCTGGGATTATGTGGTTGATGAGAAGAAAAAGATTGTTGCAGATTTCCGGGAAAGAGTTTGGACGGACGGATTCTTCTTCGTTTGCTGAGCTTGATAACATTTCCATACTGGGGTTGCCTGTGAAATTTGACCATGAGGAGATTCGCGTAGCCACGGAGTGTTTTAGAAATCAAATTGGTACTGGTGGATTTGGAACAGTATATAAAGGTACACTTTCTGATGGAGCTGTTGTTGCTGTCAAGAAGATGAATGCTCTCGGGGCTCACGGAAATAGGGAGTTTTGCACTGAGATCGCGATTATTGGGAGAGTTCACCATGTTAATTTGGTCAGTTTGAAAGGATTTTGTGCACATAGGGGAGAAAGGTTTCTGGTGTATGAATTTATGAATCGAGGCTCATTGGATCGGACCCTTTTTGGACACGGACCTGCCTTAGATTGGCATACCAGATATGAAATTGCGCTTGGAACAGCACGTGGGCTTGCTTACCTGCATGGTGGCTGTGAGCAGAAGATCATACATTGTGATGTGAAGCCAGAGAACATACTCCTCCATGACAACCTGCAAGTAAAAATATCAGATTTCGGGCTTTCCAAGCTTCTTAATTCTGAGCAGTCTAGTTGGTTTACCACGATGAGAGGAACTCGAGGCTACTTAGCTCCCGAATGGCTGACTAGCTCAGCCATAACGGAGAAATCAGATGTCTACAGCTACGGAATGGTGCTACTAGAAATAGTACGAGGGAAGAAGAACTCCTCGTTCCAACCACCAAATGACACTACTTCTCAAAGCGAAAGTAGTGAAAGGAATAGGCTTTCTCCATCGTCTCTTGCCTCAGCAAATCAGTCAATCTACTTCCCATTATTCGCGTTGGAAATGCATGAACAGAAAACGTACCTGGAGCTTGTGGATCCTCGTGTTCTGGGGAGTATCAAAAGTGAGGAAGTCGAGAAGCTAGTACGTGTGGCTTTGTGTTGTTTACATGAAGAGCCAACTCTGAGACCAACAATGGCCAATGTTGTTGGCATGTTAGAAGGTGTGTTGCCTTTGGCTATGCCACAGGTTCAATCACTCAATTTTCTACGATTTTATGGTCGTAGATTCACTGAAGCATCGATGATCAATGGGGATCAAGAGGTTAATGTGTTTGAGTTACATCAACAAAACAGGAACCTTAGCAGTACTACTAGTAGCTCTTACAATTCCTTCTCTTATATGTCTTCACAGCAAGTCTCAGGTCCAAGATAGCACTAGTAAATCAAACGTTGCTCGAACACTCCAAAAATGTTATCACATTCATTTTTGGCATAGCTTTGGGAAGATCCGACACACTTTTGACAGTATTTTTGAAGAGTCCGAACAACACAAAGTAAATCTGCTTTTTAGTTCAATATGTTAGTTATATTACTGTTTGAAAACTTTAGTTGTAATATGATGTTTGTACCTCTTCTGTGATGCAGTAGAAAGAGTATAAATATAAGTTGTAATTTATTCAATTTCTTGTACATATTATATAAATTTAAGAGCAATTCTTTTATCTTTTAGTTACAGAAAAGTTGTTGGTTTTCATAAGGGGGTGTTTAGATGCCTATTAGTATGAATCACTCATACAGTTGTTCGGACTCTTCAAAAATGAAGCATTCAACATGAGATGTCATAAGTTCACCTTCCGTTATACTTTAGCATCATTCATACCCTTCTAACGTAAGGTGATTCAAAATCACCATGTTCATGTTGTAACTCCATTAATGTCAAAGGCAAATATGTAAAATAAATAGCCACAAACACAAGGCAAATGATAGATAACACACTTCTTCAACTTCAATTAATCTACAAGTCATTGCTAACACAAATTAAACAAGGAAACTAAGCATTAAATTTCGTCGTGGAACACAGTAACTACAAATACTACCAAAAAAGATTTCCTTTACTGTACATTTGATCAAAATCTTCATGTTCACTCAACTCAACTAGAGAGTGACCAAAAGGAAGGGAAAAGAGAAAAAATAAAAAAATGATATACATAACTTACCTAGCTTGATCATCCTTGACATATATAGCAAGGGAGGGAAAGGGGATAAAATAAAATTGGGCATCAACAACTTCATCAGACCATTCATTCACACTTTACAAATGGCCATCTTCTCCACAAAAACCCGTCATCATATAATCAGCAAACAAGGATGTTAACCGATTCAACTAATTCCAGTCTCTTCTTGTATCTCACTTGCCCGTCTCCATAAGCTTATCTACATGCTCTTTCCATGCTCCTTACCCTTCATCTACTTTAAAGATTCTACTTATAAAATCCCGAAATCTTTTAGAGTAGAGCTTTGGATCAACAGCAGATATCGAAGTGGGATCCACCTGAAATGACTTGTATGCATGTTCTAGTCTTTTGCTGATATCATAATCTTGAAGAATGTCAATGATGCCCAGGCAAAGGATAGCATTATTAGCCTCACAGCCACCCTGTTCAGAAGTTGACTCAATTCCACTCCTTGTCACACACATCGCCCTTGCAGGCACATTTGCAGCTGAACTTATAGGAGAATTCCTGAGACATCACAAGAGCCATGTTGAAATTCTTAACATTCTTGCATTTTTCGAAAGAGGTTTTATTCACATTGCTACTTCAAAGTTGAAAAATAATGAATTCATAGGACATGATAAAAGCCACATGCAAGGTGTTGATCAAGGTTAGAAGATTAACTACACGGTGGGATATAGAAATCAAACAACAATTTATTAACTACACAACTGCTCTAATAAAGGTAGAAAGTTTATGCGGAAGCTACACAAGCAGCAGCTTATATTCAACGAGTGATCAATAAAGGTTCCAAACTTAGCAGTCTTTGCTATCATAACCAAGATCTTATGATATATATGTAGAGGATATTTGTATAACTTTTGTTTTTCTAAGGAGAGGTTATTTGTATAACAAAATCCCAAGTCACCTCGATGTTTGAACAGTTCAAGAATCAAGTAGCTAAAAACTTGACACATTTTTACAAGCATCCACAGTTCAGCAGTTAAGGAACAAATGTCAATCTTAATGGTTCTTTTATTGTTCAAGGATCTTAAATAGGTGCACTATGATGAACAAATGTCTTTTTAGTACCAACATTTCACTTGTTGGATTCTGGTACTACGACCAAAAGTATGTTTGCATGCGCAAGAAAGAGAAGTAGATGAATGACTACAACAGTGACCCAAAAAGAGACCGCTTGAACATATCTGTGTATCAAGCACATCGCGAGAATGGAGGTAAATTAAATATAATTCCACATTGCTGAGGTAGGTCTCTGTAAGCATATTTCATATTTGTTCCTTTTTATGCTGGTCAAGCATGAAGAGAAGAATTAGAAACTACAGCCGAACACTTTTTGAAAATGAAGTGCTTTTTGGTATCAGAAGAGGACATGCCTACCCAGTGTTCAGATTTCCATACTATTGAATTTCTTATATTGATTGGAAAAGATTGAGATAACTCCTTTAAAGTTGGGGAACCAAAGAAGAAAGCATACAGGGCATACCTTTTGTCAATGATCTGTCCCTTATCAGGACTTTCCGCATCACATAAGCAATAATCTTGAGTATCAGCTTTGCCTAACAGTATAGAAGTGAGCATTTTCAGGAGTCGTGAGACCAAGTTGCACAAAAAGTATATTATGAAGCAGAAAAAAGATGTAATAATTGCAATCTGGATGTAGAACAGTTTGCAGAATTGTTACCAGAAGGTGACAAATTCATCTCGCCATGGTTACTATAATTGCAGATATGAACACCAATCAAAAGACTGTAATCCATGATATTTTCAGCTTCCAGAAACTGACAATCTATATCAATTTGTCTGAGAACCACAAGAATAAAGTCAGATTCTATAACTATAAAGACAACAACAAAAGAAAATTGGACAAAGGTATTTATCACCTTATAAGCTCTTTATACCAAGATTGTCGCAATTGAAAGACAAAGTTGAGATCGAGGTCTTTAAGCGTAGTAGTCTCATCGGCCTCTCCTCCTGGCTTATCAGTTGTACGGCCATAAGAGGATCCCTTTAAATCAAAGCGCTTATGGATCACGCGTTCAGAGTAGAACAGGTTCCCCATAACAACAAAACGTGTCTGGTTTACACATTGAATAAGAGAATGTAAGAACTCCAAGGAAATGACTGCATGAGGAACTATACATGATCTTCTTCAGAAATCCAGATATTGTATAGCATTAAAGGGATTTCAAACATACCTTTTGACATCCAACCATTTTAACACAATGTACACCAAAAAACTTTGTCACCAAGGAGCTTCGGTATTGACGAACATGCCGATAATAACTTTGAAGCATTCTAATGAACACCTGAGCAACATGGAAAATCAGTAAAAGCAATCCTATTTCTCAACCATCAATGTGTTGCTAAAGAGTAAAGCAAGAGTGTAAGTGATATATCGAATAGCGCGCTTCATTCAAATAACTAACAGCTGTCTCTCTTCATTCCTACCCTAAAAGGAAAAGGTATTGAGCTGCTCGCAGTCACTGACCTTAACTTCGGACTTTTTCAAAGTTTTGATGATGAATCGGTCATCTTGAGTAAGATAGAAGTTGCTGCCACTTTTCCCAGGGGAAGATAGTTCCCTAAGTGCATCACTTCCACAGATAGCTAGCATGTATTCAGCTGGATCTGTTCCAAACAACTCCCTAAGATTCCTAACAACATAAACGAAAAGGAGACAACAATTAATATATTGTTGCACTTAGCTCAACCACATACCAGCGGTGCTAATACTGAAAACCAATAATTAGCTAAACAATAACGACAATTCAATCTCTTCCACTAAAAGGTAGAAAAGGCTGGATCCGGGATTCCACTAAACATACTTGAAAACTACGGGACAGTAGTCCTTCCATTTGAAGTCCACAACCTGATGGGGTGGTGTGAGTTTGGAACCCTCAGGTGGAAACCTTGTCCAAAACTTCTCATTAGGATCGAAATCCCCATTCTTTGGTTCTCGGGTAATTGAGACGTGCTTCTGAGTAGAATACCTGCATATATGTGCATATATATGAATACATCACCAACTACATAAGGTTCTTAAAATGCAAAAAACATGAACTAAATGCTGAAGAGAGCAATAAGAGGCAGCATTACCTAATACCTAGCTGAAGACTAACCACCAAATCATAATTCTTATGTCCCTTGGTTATTGGTTGCCCCGGCTTCTTCATTTCCACAACTTCAGAGTGGCAAGGACTCTTCCGAAAATCCCCACTTTCATCTCCTTCGGAACTCTCACTCTCTTCATCATCATCATCCTCCTCCTCATCATCATCATTCCTAGGAACAAACATAGAAGAAGCCTCCCTATTGTCAACAATGTCACAAGTAATATCTCCTGCTTCACCATCAGATTCCCATATACAAATCCTCGGTAAATTAACATTCCTTTCGCGCACATTCATCGTCACAGAAGATCTCCTTAGAACCTGACCACCATTACCACCACCAGTACTAAATTCTTGTTTGGATGAATTACTATCACCCCATGAACCACTAGTATAACAAGTCCTACCATCAGGCCAACTAAAAACACCATTTCCTTTAGGCATCCCATTATCCCAATCCCCTTCATATCTTTTCCCATTTGCCCAAATCAAAACCCCTTTACCAAACATAACCCCTTTTCTCCATTCTCCAATATACTCATTCCCATTTCCCCAAACATACCTCCCTTCCCCTTCTTGCAAATTCCACTTCCAAGAACCAACATACAAATCCCCATTAGCATATAACTTCTCCCCAAACCCATGTTTCCGATCTGCTGCCCACCAACCCCGATACGTATCCCCATCAGCTCCGATAAACGTCCCATACCCATCCATTCTCCCATCCTTAAAATCCCCTTCATAAGTCGCCCCTGAAGGCCATGAAAACTTCCCTTTACCACTCGCCTTCCCTCTTCTCCACTCACCTTCATACATACACCCATCAGACCATAAATACTTCCCATTACCATGCGGCACTTTCCCCAAAAATGTCCCAGTATACAGATCTCCGTTCGGCAGCTGCCGGAGCTCAGCCATATCATCATTCGTCGGCGTAATGCGACGTGACCCAGTTTGTAATCTTGACCGATTAGCTGATGTACACAACGGAGGAATGATTATCACGTCCCCATCTTCTTCCGGATTAGTTTTCTTCGTCATAGTAGTAGCAACAGCAACAACAACAGTAGCAGCAGCAGCAACAACACAAGGTTTCTTCACAGTTTCACGCATTTCCTTCTTCCTTTTTCAGCTCAACTCAACATTACTGTGCTCGCCGGAGATAGTCGGTACCGACGACATTGCCGGTGCCGGAGACTTTTTTAATGATTTTTTTCTTTCTCTCTCTCTCTTTACTTTTGCTTTTTTGAAATTTTTTTGGTGGTATTGTTGAGCACTCAGTATGTTTAACAGCTTTTTTAGAATTTTGTTGTCTGAAATATCTTTTGTTTTATTTGCTTTAACTAAAATAAAATATTACTCAAATTATCGTGAAAATAGAAAAATTATTTTTGAAAGACTCTCATTTCAAGAGTCGTAGAAGTTAAAATTATATTGTCATATCTAATTTGTGTAGTACTATACATTCTTTCGAATTGATTTCTCATATCTGAGTTGCATAATATCGTGTATCTTTCCAATGAATCTTCATATCTAATTAGCGTCTATCTCTTTTCGATGACTCCTTAGATGTATGACAATTTAATAAGGAAAGTAATAAGAGAACATTAATAGTAAAATAGTGTGATAATTAAAAGTTAAAACACAATAAACAACATATTATAACCAGAAGCAGAGTAACTTTTAGGGATGTATGTTTACTTCTTCAAATTTTAAGACTCCTTCGTGAAATTTTGACTCCGTCATTAATTACAATGTTAATCAAAAGATGAGAAACTACGAAAAGTTGAAAATAAAACTAGTTATTTTTTCCCCAGATTAATAATTAATGAAGGAAAATATATATTTACGAGTATAAAATAATTTAAAACTTCTAATTAAATTTTTCTAAGAGATGCATAAAAATAATAATAATGACAAACAATTCAACGTAGTTTTACAAGTAGATTTTTATGGGGTAGAGATTTTATTTTCAATTAAGTCTCGACTTAGCCCTCCTTATTTATTCAAACTTGAAATCAATAATATAAACGAGCTCATAAGTTAACATGTAAAACAAAAAGACGATACATAATCTAAAAAGGAGAAGAAACATTAAAAAGAATAAACAAATAAATAACTTTTACATATTAAATATAATACGTATAACAAATAAATAAATAAAAACGACGACTTCATCAGAATGTATGAGTGGGAGTGGGTGTGTAGGGGAATTAACGACGTGCACCCATTTCTCATGATTTTTTTTCTTACTAAAAAAACATAAATCTTTTATTAATTTATTTTGCTAGATTGTATCTTTTATTTTTATTTTTAGGAAAACAGACAAATTATCGTAAAAAATTGGACGTGTATTTTACTTTGTATCTCAAATCTATATTTATTTTTATGATTCTCGATAAATGATGTAAGATAATATTGAATGATGTTCTTTGTTCGATTAATTGATTTTGTTTTATAAATTTATTTTTATAAGACACATTACTATCAAATAAGGAGAATAAGCTTCCTTATTAAAGCTACATATAAAAAATAAGAAAATATCACTTTATTTTTGTCTAAAACTGAACATAATTAGAGAAGATTGTTTCTCCCCTTGTTATTATATATCTCCACTATTAAATATTATAATGACAATTTCACCATGAAATATCTCATCATTTGATAAATACTTAGTCACATTCAGAATTAACATTAAATCATATAAATTAATCTTATTAGCTAAAACTAAAGTAAGTAGTACATATTGTTTAACCAAATGTTAAATTATAATGATGTATATAGAAGACGCACATTCTATATTTTATTGATATGATATAAATATTGATATAAATTTTTTTAATTAAACGAAAAAATCTAATTAGTTATAGTATATTAGAGTTGTAGTGTGGTAATTGAGCTTCATATATATTGAATTATTTGCGTACAAAATTACAATTATACTAGGCAAAATACACATATTTTTAATTATGTACTAATACAATTATTAGATTAGTTTAATACTAGTAGATAATACAAGACGAAAAAGGTTGTTTAGCAATTTCAGTGTCATAGAAAAATGAGGGTCTTTTACTTAACCCAATAAAGAATGGATCAAGGGGATTTTGATTTTCCTTTATTCTTTGTAGATTGGTTCATTTTTAGAAATTAATTTCTCTTTGGAAGAATGTAGTACGAAATAAAAAAACAATTTTATGCTCCTTTCATTCGTTCTTTTATCCACTTTACTAAAAATAAATATTTATTTTAAAGTATTTGTCTAATTTTAAAAAATGTAAGATAATCTATCAATTGATTTCTAAGTTATTCTTATTATTAACTATAGTTATTTTTTAATGCATTTTTCAAAATATGAATTTATTATATTAAAACAGCAATATAATAAATTTATTATTTTTAAAGTATATATCAAGTCAAATATAAAGAAGTAAACATAAACAAACAGGGTACTTTTTTTTGTTGGACTTTTGATATAATATTATTCAGATTGTTATGAAAAAAGAAGAGATAATTTTGTATCTTTTTACTCAATAGCTTGGAATAGCGGAGTCCCTTCATCTCAAGTAGGGGTGTGCACTATTTGGATTAAACCGAAAATCAAACCAAATTAAATCGAATTATAATTTGGATTGGTTTTTTAGATTTTTGGTTTGGTTTTGGATTTATAATTTACTTTGTTTGATTTCAGATTTAGAAAAATGAAAACCGAAAAAACCAATTTTTTTTTTTGTGTGTGTGTGTTGTGTGTTTTACGTTTTACTTGTGATTTATGTTAAAAAGTATATTTAAGAAATTCAGTATTATATTTTTTTTAAAATTGCAAATATTATTGACATAACCGATTAACCAAATCGAAAAAACCCAAACCAAAAAGAGAAAAACCAAACCAAATTGATTTTGGTTCGGATTGAGTTACACTTCTTCAAAACCAAAAACTGAAAAACTCAAATCGAATAGTATAAAACCAAACCGAAAAACCGAATGCACACCCCTAATCTCATGTCATAATTCTATTAATCATACGAGAGTAAATGCCTATTATAATCTACCATAGTTAAGTGATTTAATAAAATAAATATATATTTACGAATCAAATTTAAATAATAAAAGTTTAAGGTACATCGATATATCAAATGTTTATTGATTTGATATAAATATTTAGTGTAAATAATCTTTTTATTATAAATCGTAATAAAAATATGAATAGATTAAAGTCAAGTACACTTTTGAGGTGTATTTTTATTATTATTTTTATCTTTTTAGTGTTAGCGTGATTTTTTTGTTGTATATTTTAAGATTTGATAGGATTTTCTTGATTATTTTGGTTCATCTTTTTTTCCTTCATTGTTTCAAATCTAACGAATTGAATTATTAGTTAGTTAAGTATAAATGTGAAAACTAAACTTAAAGGACCATGTTTGTTGACCTAGAAAATGTGTATAGAATTTTTTTCCTTGGGAGATGGTTGGAGTTTAGCAATGTACTCATGGCGTTTATTAGAGTAATTATGGACAAGTCTATGAAGGAGTCAAGACTCGAGTAAGAACGGTGGGAGGTGATTTCGAACACTTTTTAATCGTGATGGAGTTGTACTAGGGATATTATCATGTTCATTTTTGCTTAGTGATAAATGATTTGGCACGCCATTATCCAAGTAGATGTGTTGTAGTGTATGTAATTTGCAAATGGCATAGTATTAATTGACAAAATGTGCAATGAAGTAATGATAGACTATATGTCTGAAGACAAGCCTTTCAGGTTAAGTAGGTATAAAACATAGTACATAAAGTGCAACTTCAATGATGTAACACATAAGTTAGATGTGGAAGTGAATATTGTTGAACAAGTCATATTCAAGAGAAAAAATCTCAAGTATTTTGAGTCCATGAATAAGGAGACGTGAAGATCAATGATGATGTTACACACCGTATTAGAGCAGTGTGTGTGAAATAAAGGTTCGCAGCCGAGGGTATGTGCGATAAAAATGTATAGCCAAGTTTTAATAAGTTATACAAAGTGATGCTTAGACCAACATTGTTATATGAGACATAGTGATGTCCAGTCAAGAACGTCCATGTCATGCTTAGGTGGATGTCTGAGCATATTAAAAGAGATATTATTAGTAACAAAGTTATACGGAGAAATATGGAAGTAACTATCGTGGTGGACAAGATGAAGAAAGCGAGGTTGAAATGGTTCAAATATGTAAAGAAGACGTGTGCGTATGTGCTAGTAAAAAGGTGTGTGAGATGTTTGCTATAATTGGAGTTAAGAGAAGTAGAGGTAATATAAATAAGAACCGTAAGGGAGGGAGGGGAGGGGAAGGGACTAGGGAGAGAGGTGATTAGAGAGAAAATAACACATTTTTAATTTATTGAGGACATGTTCCTAAATAGAAAAGTATGAATATCAATGATTAATGTAGAAGGATAGTATATATCCGGGTATTATCGCATCAACTTGTGAGAGTGGTAGGAGGTTAGCCTCTTCTCCACTTCTCCTTATTAGTACTATTAGTAGCATTCTTTCTTCATTGTTTATTACTATATGTTACTTCATTTGCACATGTTATCATATCGTCTTATATCCTTGCACCCTACTATTTTTTTTTTTTGAGTTGAATGTCCATCAGAAACAACCCCTTTATCTCGAAAACTAGAACCATAGAGATAGTAAAGTGTCCATACATCCTACTCTACCTAAATTCACTTGTATAATTACACGGACTATTTAAACTCAAAAGGATCAAAATTGTTTATTGTATACTCAAGGGACTATTTTGAACTTACCCTCAAAACAATAGACCAATTTTGTCATTTTCTCAATTTTCTTAAACCTCCAAACTTCTAGCAAAAAGAATATAAAATATCTGAACCAGTGTTATCATCTCTGTAAGAGCAAAACAACAATGGCTTCCTCCTCAGCTACTTCTTCTTCTTCAAATCTCTCTGCAATTTTCCCAAATTCTTCATCATTCAATTCCCCAATTACCCATCTATTCCCAATCCCATCTTCTTATTTCAACAAAAAATACAGAAAAAATGTACTCAAATTTTCATCATTATCTTGCTCTGCAGCGAAACAACAAACTGGACCAGTGAAGAAACGTACATCTCCAAATAATACGAAGAAGAAAAAGAAACCCATTTCCAATTTTGAAAGCGATGTTGGAGAAATCGATGTTGAAGTTGAAGAAAAGGGGTTACAGTCTTCTGAGACGTACCATCCTTTGCCGCTACCTAAACCCCCAGCTGGGTTTGTTTTGGATGAGCAGGGTAGTGTTCTCATGGCTTCCAATAAGCGTATTGCTACAATCGTAAGTTTTTTTTT
>JAJOOS010011582.1:0-24923 GCA_029582725.1 Solanum chiquidenum | reverse complement strand
CGGTGCGCGCGTTAGAACTCGCCTTGTTGCTACTTGCCGGACCAAGGAGGTAATCAACAAGAAAAGAATTATCAACATAGATTTAGTGTGATACTATCTAATAGGCTAGTGTCGATTGGTGCGAAGTAATAACTAAGCCAAACGTCGATTATGATGTCTAATATGAGGTAAAGGTAAGGGTTAGTAAATTATACACACATAGCCGGACCAAGGTGCGGGGTGAAATTCTCTAGATGTCGGACCAAGGATTTAGAGATACCTAACTTATCACTTTGCATGTAATACCCTAGGAAAGGATTGTTGTTACTAGGATTACTGCGTTATGAGCTTGTGGGGACCACGTATAGCCTAGTTATTTTTCTCAGCTTGATAACAACCAACATTGACTACTGAATTCTGATTACTTATTGAATTTTCATAATTGTTTCACAAAACCCCTCCTTTTAATTAATTGTTGTTTTCTTGGAAATACTTTAACTAATTGAATATAATTGTGGGTTAAAGTAAAGTCTAAACCATTTTCCTTGTGGGATCGACCCCAACCTACAAGTTGGGTTCTTTACTTGATAACGATCGCTTACGCTTCTTTAGGGAGGTGTAATTTGAGCGTATCAGTAGTCTTGACCGCCAAAAAGCGAGAAGACTTAGTAACCCTATCAACAATCACCCAAATGGAGTCATGCTGTCTGCGAGTATGAGGTAAACCTGTGATAAAGTCCATGTTGATCACTTCCCACTTCCAAGTAGGAATGTCAATCTCTTGAGTCATACCTCCTGGTTTCCGATGTTCTATCTTGACTTGCTGGCAATTGGGGAACTTAGCCACAAAATCTGCTATATCACTTTTCATACCATTCCACCAATAGACTTCCCGCAGATCGTGGTACATCTTAGTGGCACCTGGATGAATAGAATATCTGGAGTAATGGGCCTCTGCAAGAATATGATGTCTCAGTTCACCCACATCAAGAACACATAATCTACCCTGATAGCGAAGTACACCATCTCTCCCTTAGGAGAAACACTCCACTCTCTGATTGTGGACTGCACCCTTAAGTTCAAGAAAGATTGGATCTCTATCTTACTTTTCCGTAACCTCTACTACCAAATAAGATTCTGCCCCATTCTTAACCATTACACCACCATCTGATATGCTCATAATACGAACTCCTAGGCGAGAAAGTATGTGAACATCCTTTGCTAGCTCTCTTCTTTCTTCCTCAACATGTGCTACACTACCCATGGATAATCTGCTAAGAGCATCTGTTACTACATTCTCCTTACCCGAATGGTAATGCATGCTCATATCATAATCCTTAAGGAACTCAAGCCACCTTCTCTGGCGAAGATTCAACTCTTTCTGGTGAATACATACTGGAGGCTCTTATGGTGTGTGAACAAATCTACATGAACACCATACAAGTAGTGTCTCCAAATCTTGAGTGCAAACACCACTGGCTCGAGGTCATGAGTCGGATAATTCTTCTCATGCACCTTAAGTTGTCTAGAAGCATAAGCTATAACCTTACCCCTCTGCATCACCACACAACCTAGGCCGACCCTGGATGCATCACAATAGATCAAATAACCATCTGAACCCTCTGGTAGAGTTAAGACATGAACTGTTGTCAACCTAGTTTTAAGTTCTGCAAAGCTTTTCTCACTATCATCTGACCACTGGAACTTAACCTTTTTCTGAGTCAACTTAGTCAATGGAGAGGCTATGAATGAAAATCCTTCCACAAACCTTCTGTAATAACCCTCTAGACCTAAGAAACTTCTGATATATGTAGGAGAGGTAGGTTTGGGCCATTGTTTCACTGTTTCTATCTTCTGGGAATCTACTCAAATTCCTTCACTAGACACAATATGCCCAAGGAAGGCAATTGATTGTAACCAAAACTCGCACTTGTTAAATTTTGCAAATAATTGGCGATCATTGAGAGTTTGCAGAACAACTTTCAAATGACTCGCATGTTCTTCCTCATTCCTAGAGTAAATGAGGATATCATTAATAAAGACGATAACGAACAAGTCTAAGTACTGCTTGAACACTCTGTTCATTAAATCCATGAAAACTGCAAGAGCATTGGTTAGTCCATATGACATGACTAAAAATTCATAATGACCATACCGAGTTTTGAAGGCTGTCTTCGGAATGTCACTATCTTTGACTTTAAGTTGATGATAATATGATATTAGGTCTATATTTGAGAAATGACTAGCACCCTGAATTTGGTCAAATAAGTCATCAATCCTAGGGATGGGATACTTATTCTTGATTGTGACCTTGTTCAACTGTCTATAGTCAATGCACATTCTGAGAGAACCATCTTTCTTCTTTACGAACAACACTAGTGTGCACCCCAGGGTGAAATACTAGGTCTGATGAAGCCCTTATCTAGAAGGTCTTTCAACTGCTCTTTCAATTCCTTAAGCTCAGTTGGAGCCATTCTGTAAGAAGGAATAGAGATAGGTTGGGTGTTTGGAAGGAGATCAATTCCAAAGTCTATTTCCCTTTCGGGAGGAACTCCGGGAAGATCATCTCAAAACACTTCTGGAAACTCATTAACCACTGGAACTGACTCAAGAGTTGGAGATTCAGAACTAGAATCTTTAAATCAAACTAGATGATAGAGATAACCCTTAGAGATCATCTTTCTGGCCTTAAGGTAAGAAATGAATCGACCCATAGGCGCTAAGCTACTACCCTTCCATTCTAAGAATGGTTCGTCTGGAAATTGAAAACGAACAATCCTAGTTCTACAATCGACCGAGTCATACCAAGAATGTAACCAATCCATGCCTATAATGACATCGAAGTCTACCATTTCTAACTCTACAAGATCTGCTGAGGTGACTTTTTTGAGAGACTGTGACAGGGAAATTTATGTATACCCGTCTAGCTATAATTGGGTCACCGACTGGTGTAGACACTGAGAAGGGTTCTGAAAGAGTTTATAGGCTAACACTAAATTGGATTGCTATGTAAGGAGCTACAAAAGACAAAGTAGCCCCTAGATCTAACAATGCATAACCATCAAGATCAAAGACTCGTAACATACCAGTGACTACATCAGGAAAATCTTCTTGATCTTGACGAGCCTGAAGAGCATAGAGCCTGTTTTGGCGCTATCCGCCACCTGTACCAGATGAGTTACCCTGTTGATTCGGGTGACCTTTTAGTGTTGCTGAAGTTGTAGACTGAGCTCTACCATTATTTCCTCCTTGACCTTTTCTAGAAGGGCAATCCCTCAATCTGTGACCAGACTGACCACACCCAAAATATCCTTATTTTCCTGCAAGACACTCACCCGGATGGTTCTTACCACACTTAGGGCAAGTTGGGTAGGTTTTGGTGCCGGAAATACTACCTTGAGACTTAGAGCCTCACGCCCTACCTTTCTGATCGTTACAGAACCTGGGGGATGGAACACTAGCTGATGAAGGGGCTAGAATTGAAGACTTCTACTGAAACTGCGAGTGATTTCCACCACCCGATTTCTATTGGGAATACTCGTAGTTACCTGTTCTTGCTTTCTTAGTCTCATCTGCTTGTTCCCTAAGCCTATCACACTCAACCTGCTGAGCATGAGTCATGAGCCTAGAGATGTTCATGTCTCCCAATAACATATCATTCCTACACTCTGTTTTCACTAAGTGTGACACTCCATACAGAAATGTATTCATTTGATCCCTAGAATCAACAACCATGTGTGGAGCATACCTGGAGAGTTTGTTAAACTTGAGCCCATACTCTTGGACAGTCATGTTACCCTGCCTTAAGTTCATAAAATTCTTAGGCCGTTGCTACTCTCAACTCTATGGGGAAAACCTGTCAAGAAAGGTTTCGGTGAAACAATCCCAAGTAATAGGAGCTGCATTTGACCCCTGTTCGCCTTCCACTGAGTATACCAGATACGAGCCACATCCTTAAGTTTGTAAGATGCTAACTCAACCCGATCATTCCCAGTTACCTGCATCACTTCAAAGATCTTCTTGATCTCATCCAAGAAATTCTGGGGATGCTGACCATTCTGCGATCCTAAGACCTCAGGAGGATTCATCCTAACAGAGTAACGGACCCTCGCTGCTGCTGATCCACCATTTGCATTCGCAAGAGCTTAAACCCGCTGATTGTTCTAGTTGGCAGCACTCTGAGCCAACATATGAATGGCATTCCTGAATTCAGCATTTGAGACTTCCTGATCTGGAACTGGAGAAGTTGTGTTTGCATTCCTGGCATTCACATTCCAGGCGTTAGCTTTACGAGGAGGCGTGATCACTGAAATGTAAAACATTGAGTTAGAATGGAACTTAGATCATACCTTATGCACGATAAGAGTAACAAGAAAATGAAGATTTTTCCTAAGACACTTTGTAGCCTCCCTCTCATTAGATGTGTTGCGCACTACACATCAATGAAAAGAACTCTACCTGGTGTGGCTTTTCAGAAATCCTAGGACACTTAAACCTAGGGCTCTGATACCAAGTTTGTCACTCTCCGAGCTACCCCCGAGACGCAGACACGGGACCTACGACCATAAGTGATCCCAAGCTAACCCCGATGGCATGATCATGAGCATACTAAATATAATAAACTGATGCGGAAGTAGAATCATAAACAAAATGAAAAGATGGGGAATACCCATATACTAGAACTGAGATAAATGCAAACTGATAAGTTTAATACAAAGGAAATATTAACTCAATACTAAGCTGAATCTAACTATGTCTGAAATAAGCCTCTAAACTGACTAGAAATGCTGGGACAGGCCCCAGCTAAGTCTAGCAAAACTGAAACTAAAGGTCTAAAAATATTGAAAGAAACTCATGACTATTGTCCTCGGAGAATGAGGGCTCACTACTGATTCTGCTGAACTGGGGATCGGGAATTGATCTAAGCGTGATCTGTATGCTGAGAACCTGAACATACATCACGAGAAGATGTAGCGCACGTATACGTCAGTACTTAAAAGGTACTGAGCATGCATGATAGAATAAAGCTGAAATAACGTCATAACTGCACAAAGCAAATAAGCCATGACATATGATCATGATATAAATACTGAATGCTGAGATAATTGAATGCAGTGACCAATTTATAACATGTTGACTGAATACTGAATGAACTTTAAATGTGGACAATGCAATAGAGTCTGACTGAACTATGGGAGCTACTAATAACCGATAATAAAACCACATGAGCTAAATGTGGAGTCTGATGTATATGCCCCATCGAGAGGACCCAATATATCTGGCCAAAGGTATAGAGGCATGACTGGCGTGATCACTAAACTGATGTTGCCCACCCAGGGGACTTACACCTATGTGGCTCGTAGTTCTGGGACTATATGGGTACCAATAGATTAAGTGATTAACACATTATGACTGAATTTTTGTAATACTGGATAGCTCAAAACTAGACATGCAAAACTGAGAATGCAACAATTAATCTGATAATGATGCATTCATAAACTGAGGCATGTATAACTGAATACTGAAATATCTGACCTAGCATGCGTAATTCAAGAACTAAAGAACTACATAGATAGGGTTCTGGATTTCATGCGATAAACTGAGCAATAACATGATAATCTGATTTGGAACATGTTAATAACTAATTATGATGATCTGCTCTAATTCTAGAAACCCTAGGTCTATTCATAATAAGGGAATCAAAAAACTGACTGAATTCTAGGGACCCAATGGGCGAAAGGAACCCACTAGTGAAATCCCACATACCTGGTAACGAATTTCACAAATAAATCCTTTGATTTCAGGGCTGGAACTGAAGAAAACTTGTTGTGTTCTTGAACTACGGTTCTTGACCTCTTTCTCCTCTTACAGTTCTAATTTTCTATGTTTTGATTAATGATTTGACTCAGGTAAGTTCTAGTTATGTTTCTTGGCTTAAACAGACTAAAATATCATGATTTAGGGTCTAAACGATGTATCTTAGAGGTTAAACGAAATAGGAAAAGACCAAAAGACCCCTGACTGAGTGACTGACGGACTGGACTGACGGGCCGTCATTCAATCGACTGTCCGTCCATTAGGTCCGTAAGTCAAGCCTGCTCGACAGGCCTTCACTAAAACGAGCATAACCTTTTACCCGGAGGTCAGATTTTAGCAAACTTTGTGGCGTTGGAAAGAGGATTCAATTATCTATCATACCATAGGTTATGGGACACATAATTCCTTTTGTTCTAAGAGTTATGACCATTTGAAGTTGACCCAATCAACAACTTTAATCTAGCTGGCTGTTGAAACTTATCTACGGTCAGACCTATGGACCGTGGATTGAATTACGGTCCATGCTGGTTGACCGTAGTTCGTGTCAGAGGCTAGGTAAAAGAATCTTAATCCACGGACACAAACCACAGACCGTGTTGTTCGTGGATCAATACACTGAGTTGATTTCTACTGTTTTAAAAGCTTTCCATATATTGCATGTGTATTGTTGTTTTATATTGAGTTGAGTATCCAGAGTTGAGTACCCAGAGTCGAGTATCATATCTTTGAGTTGAGTATCTAATCTCTGAGTTGAGAACCTTATTACTGAGTTGAGTATCTTATCCTTGAGTGCTTCTGAGTTGAGTAAGTTTGAGTAGTTTTGAGTATCCTTGAGTATTCCTTTAGTTGAGTAAGTTTGAAAGGAGGTAAGTATGTTTCCTTTTTATCAAGTTCAAGATTATATTTGTGTTTTACAATTCCCCTTAAATGCTCATACATTCCACATACTGAGTCATTTGGCCTGCATCCTTTCATGATTCAGATTCAAGTAATTGGGATGATTAGTAGGAGCTTCGTTGATACCACACGGAGTTCGAGTTTGCTATGGTGAGCCTCCTTGCATCCGGAGAATATCATTTACTATTTCGTTTTGTCAGGATGTCGTGGGTTTTGTCCCAACTTCCATCTTTGTCATTTACATACTTCATAGATAGAAAGTAGAGTTGGAGAAGTCTGTTTCATTTATCTTATTAAATTTATTAAAGACTTGAGTCACCTATTGTTGGCTAGTTGAATATTCTATTTTTATTCTGAGTTACTCATTTGAGTTGATGATTTGTAAGTTTCAAGACTTTTATTCAATTTTTAAGCTTTTGCATGCTTGAGGTAGTCTTTCGCTTGTAGTCAGCCAGGATGAGGGTTCGCTTGGGGACCAACAATGGTCTTCGATTATTGGCCACGTCCAGGGTGTAGACTCGGGTCGTGACACTTTGATATCCAAACAAATTAAACTATCCATCTTTTTAGAAATTTCTCTCTTCGTCTCCAACTGCTCTTCTCATTCTTCCTGAAAAATGTCAAACACTTTTTCTCCTTCCAAATCTCCTTTCGCCCAAGAAATTAAAAACCCTAGTTCATTCAATATCTAAGTTCTTCCTTCTGAGGCCTCTCCATCAACTCCATTGTGTGGGCTTGGTGAAATTGGTGAATCCCTCACACCCCACACTGAATTATTAGAATCTACTATACCCAAACCTGTAGAAAACATTTGTTGTTCTCCGAAACTAGTTCTATCAGGGAAGGACTCTCCAAATTCCAAGGCCCAGTCAGTTGTCAAGCCTGCTACTAAGACACCTACTGAAGATCTGGAGGTTGTGTCTCTGCCAGGGCGGTATCCTTTACTATATAAGAAAGGCTTTTTGATTGGGATTTCCCTGAAGGCAAGGGAATGGAGTGTAGCATATTCGTTATTGTAGAGGAACTAGTGGTGCAAAGTCTAGCATCACTTAGAGGAGATACTGAGCCAACTCTCTTAGAGGGTGAGTGCAAGTCACCAGAACAGGTCTCTCACTGTCTTCAACCTATGCTTTACCAAACTCTTGAAACCATGAGAGTTACTAGTCAATAAGATAATGAAAAAGACTCTCTTGGTCTAGAAAAGGGGTTAGAGGAGCATATGCTCTAGTTGTGTCTGCCTCTAATCCTATGGAAATCGATGTTGCACCTGAAACTCGATATCCTAATGCACTTTCATAAATCGAAGGGAAAGAAATATTGACAGTGTGCCTGATGCCTGTTGTTAGGGTAGTTGCGAAAATGTGAAAAGAGGCTGAAAAACAACGAATTAAAGCTAAGGGAGACCCTAAACTTGGGAAGAGATCACCTGCAAAAGGGGCCAGAGTCACTACAAGGGCTACCTTAAAATACAAGTGTACAAAAGGACAAGGTCCGCTCGCACAAAAACTAGTTGAAGGTAAGGTCATGAAAAGAGAGGAATGTATTGCTGAACTGGAAAACCAGAATATCGTAAATGGAAGGGTGTTTGATTCCGACATACTCACAGAACCTGGTATGTGCACTCTCTATGATTCTATTTTCTTGTAAAGTGGGTAACAATTGTTTTAGTGTCCAAAACCATACTTACATGAGCCAAAAGTGCGTGAGTTCTACTATAAAAAGGAACTTCTTGATGATGGAGGAATTCAGACAACCATGCGAGAAGTGAAGATCTCCCTGAGTAAAGAAATTTTGGGAATTATACTGGGAGTTCCTTTTCAAGAGATTAGGTTCGTTGAAGGGTGCAAACTCTCTATTGATTTTGTTCAACGGGACACCAAACATGGGGACATGAAATTTGCCGGCCTTCCAAGGAAGTTTCTTAAGGGAAAGTATCAATTGTTCTTTGAATTTTTCAACAAGGTGGTGGTGCCTAGAAGTGAAAGGAGAACCATGGCATCTGCTACATCAGACTTATTTCTCGTGGAGCAACTAGAAGAACTTGAAGCCATTAGTCTTCCTGGGATTATGCTCGAGCACATGCACAGAGTTATGACATGGACAAATTCCTAGCATGGCATACCATATAGGTACCTATTGAATTATGTGTTTGAACACTTTGGGATGCCTCTTGGTAGGGGAGTATCTGGAATAATAAAGCAAATATTTTATGCATCCACCCTCTTGGAATGTGAGTGTATTTGGGGTAAGGTCAAAGCCAAGTCCTACGTCTTGTCACACCCCAACCCTAGGTGAGGCGGACAAGTACCATATGAACACATGCTTTACAAGTGACCTATGATAAGAAAGTAAATTACTATGCAAATGGATTTACCAATGAGAAGTTTCGTATACAATACATGTCGTCTAGCTGAACCGATACATGTGACAAGTGAAACTATGAATACAAATGATAGCTTCAAAATGTCTACAAAGACCCTGCTAGAATCCATGACTGTACCACTAGGAAAATATGCATAGTAAAGACTAGGCAAAGCCCCGAATCAACATGGAGCTCACCAGCAACCATTGAGTATCATGTGTTTCTATTGGGGAGATCTATTAGTTGAGTAGTTGTACCTGCAGCATGAAATTCAGCGTCCCCAATAAGGGACGTCAGTACGAAAAAATGTACTGAATATGTAAGGCATAATACAACCATATGTAAAATGAGAGCTCAAGTGATATCAAATACCAATAGATAAGGATGATAGACCACATTTGCTTATACTTGTGGAATCATGTATGTTACATTCTTTTCATTACTTTGTTGTACGTTATAATTTTTATAATGAATATGATACAAATGACCAGCTGATCAGTGGTAGAAGAGGATGATCCATGCTAGGAATTTTAACCCCTAGGATGCTGTCCTCATAATCCCACAAATTGGGATCGGCCCATGCTAGGCTTTCGCCCCTGAGCTGCCACCCTTCTATACCAATTGGGATCATCCCATGCTAGGCTTTTGCCCCTGAGCTGCCACCCTTCTATACCAATAGGGATCGACCCATGCTAGGCATTTTCCCCTGGGCTGCGACCCATAATTATACAGATTGCTTCACTTAGATTCTTTAATCTTTGAGATTGTTGTTTTGATGTTCGTAACTCTTTTGAGATTGTTCTTTTGATGATCATAACTCTTTTGAGATTGCTGTTTCGGTGGTCATAATCATTGTTGAGATTTTGAACTATGGACCGGTGCTAGAAGTCATACGAATATGGACTTACGAAAATGACAATGACGTGGGAAGAAAATGTGACACCAACATAATACTTAGGAGCTTATATGACACAGTAAGCATTTTGACATTTGAAATTGAAGCACATATCAAGTGAAAATATTTAACATTCAGACAAGAGATTTGAACTCTATATGATAGCCAAATACTCACTAACTAATATCAAATACGAGGTATACATGAACGTGGAACCAAAGGAGAATGTGGACAGATTCAAGTTAAGGAAGTATACATATTCCAAGTATGTACATATAAAATGTACAATAGAGAAAGTAGGGATATTGTGAGGTAACATTATAGTCTAACACAATGGGAGTAATAACCAATAAAGGGAACATATGAACATGTTAAGAGGTAACATATATGTATATCCAACATATAAACATATGTACCATGTCTAACCTAGTATTAGTTTGGTTTATATAAGGGCAATACGTGCCAAGGGTACTTTGACAATGAAATGAGCTTAAACCGTGCATGCTAATACTTGGTAGAGTAAGCATGTACATTTAGTAATAAACTCACATTAATGCTCTAAGGAGTAGAAACTACAACTATTGATCAGTCATATAACACTCCAAAAATCTAACGACCTAAGCTAGTGCCTAAATGATGACTAATGACTTAATGAGAGTAGAAATGATGTTTCAAGACCTAATTTAATGTAACTAAATTGGTACGGAAGTGTTAGTGCATGAACGTCAAGAAACGACCATGACGTCCGGAAACTAGTGAGGTCCTAGGTCTTGTGAATTGCCTATAAGAGTGTCGTAGGTTGACTCACGCTCCGTTGAAGGGAGTCATGACTCCACACTTAGAATCCTCCAAGTGGCCTCCAAAACAATCCCCTCAGTCCCAAACCACGAGCATGCAGTACGGACCGTAGACCAACTCACGCTCCGTGGAAGGGTCTCGTTAGTTGAGACTTAGTCTCCTTACCAAGACCCTTGTCTGCACCCTCTCAGTACCAAACCACGAGTGGCTAGCACGGCCCGTGGTTCAATCCATGCCTCGTGGATGGGGACTCGTGGATGACACTCGAGCTCACTCCCTCCACACGGTTTAAGTGGGGGTAGTTTAGTAATTTACTAATTAATTGCTTAAGGGTTAAAAATAGTTATAAATAGTTATATTAGGCGCATTAGGGTATTATTAAGTAATAACCTAGTCTTCCACCTTATATATCAAAATCATAAAATCAAAACCCACTTCTCTCTAAACTCTCTCTCTCTAAAGACTCAAGAAGAAGAAGATTTCATTGGAGCTAGGGTTTCAAGGTTTCTTCCCAGATTTCTTGGATTTTCTCCATTGAGTTTCGAGCAATCAACTAAGGTATGGTTTCTCTTCACTCTTGGGATCTTTTCCCCATGAGGCCCTCTCAAAATTGGATTTCAAAGTTCCCCAAATTCTAGGTTTTCTCTCAATATCGTGGGTCACCTTACAAATGTGTTTTCATTGAATTATAATGATTAATTATGGTTGTATATGATAATTTTTGGATGAATTAATGTCATGTTGATGGTTTTGGGACAACCCCCCACAAGACCCACGAATTCCCCTTCTTTTTCACTTTAAACCCTAGTATGACTTTAATGGTTAATGAAGGCTGATAATCTGATATATAATTATGGAATTAATTATTGGATTATGATGTTGCTATATATGATGAATGATTTCCAATGAATTAGGGTTGAATCTTGATGTGGTCCTTGAAGGCTATAAATGAAGATTGTCAAATTGATGAATGTTCTTATATTGAATTGTTGATCCACTTATGGTGGAGGTGCTACTTGATTATGAATTATAGTGATTGAGTTATGTTCATCTTCCCTACAACCCCAAGTGTTTACAAGTATGCTATGATATGAACATGAATGTTAAGATATGATTATGGTAGTGCTGGTATGATGAATAGAAGGTAAATCTCATGAACACTATATGACTATGTTATGAATGAACATTATTACATGTTGACGGATCTACGATGAAAGGTTATTCTCATCTTAGAACCTATAAGCTATATGATGAATGATGGGTTGAATCCTTAATACACTTCTTATTGAATTAATGTGTAAGTAAAGGCCTAATACTACGTTAAAAAGGGAATTGTGCTGAGCAACGCATGAACATGAATATGAGATGGAAGATTTTACGTTTAGCAAGTCCGGCTTCCCATAGGGGTTCCTTTTACGTTTAGCAAGTCCGAGTTCCCAATATATATGTGTTGTCTCATGAGCTAGAAACCTTTTACATTTAGCAAGTTTGGGTTTCTAGTAACAATCTCCTTGTTCCATAACTATGTTTGCCTATATAGGTATTCGCTAGTGGATCCACCTAGATTCTATTATGTTAGTTCTACCTTGGCAACTGGAACACTCTCTTTTCGGTGTGGGAGTAGAACATCGGATTCCATGAAGCTCACATGGTCTATATCGGTTATTGCAAATATCCCTACGTTTAAAGAAGATGATCTAATGTATGAATATGACTTATGTAAATGACTTATGAACTCTAATTGGGACTACTTGAGGGATACTACTTAGTATAGGAAAGGGTATGGGACTTTACCTATGCATTGCACAAGTGGGTTCTTTGAGGAGTTTTTGTGTGAGTCATCTATGGATAGCAACTTATGAATGGTGGTAACGTTGGTTTCACCTATTATGATGTCGAATATGTATGTGATTACACTTGTGTCTTCTTGATGGCTTTACTTAGTATATATATGGGGGTATGGGACTTCATATGTACATTGCACAAGTAAACTTGAAAGGAGGGTCATGGGTGGTGTGTTATGATGGTATGATATGAATGGAATTCAAATATGTAAGGTAAGGGTTATGGCTTCTTTTTATGATCATGAATGTCTCTTTATCTTGTAATGTGGATTGGCTAAATGTTCCTTGAATATGCATTGTCGCTTTTAACTTGAAATAGCATGTTTTCATATAAAGGTCCCTTTTATGCATATTTTAAGTGGTTTTAATTGCATGGCTTCCATACTTAGTACAATTAATTGTGCTAACTTATATTTCTTCCTTTTTCTACTAATTGTAGGTTTCGGGAAGTGATTGTGATACTAAGAGGCTCAAGCTTGGACTTAGACTTTCTCCAAGACTTTTTGGTATGTCCTCAAGTTCCGATGATACATACTATGACACTCATGTTCCTTATATTGTAATAGACTATTAGACTTCCTATGTACTCATAATTTTGAGACAACCCCATTCTAAAGGGCTATTGTCCCTATTTGAGACTCTAATGTGGACTTAGATGGTTTCATTGAGATGATGATGTCTAGACATTGTACTTTCTATTTTCTATTATGAGATGCTTTCACATTGATGTTGAAAGTTTTCATTTTTTTATATTCCGCATTATTCAATGTCTATATGCAATGAAGAATATTCTAAGGGCTCGTATAAGACCCCTTCGGGGTTAAGTATGCCGCGTTACGTCTAGGGGATACTTTCGAGGCGTGACAAACTTTGTATCAGAGCATAAGATTAATTGGATAATATTAGGGTTGTTGTCTCATGAAACTACATCGAGTAGAGTCTTGTTCATATGTGTGAAGCGCGCCAAACTTATGAAGGAGAATCTACAAGATGCTTAGGAACTTTCACTTCTTTATTACTCATTGGTCGTGCCTAAAGAATCTTAGTCCTATTATGTCTTTCCTTCTAATTGTTTTCTTGTGCTTATAGGCTATGAATACAAGAAGGACTATTGCTAGGAGGGCAAGAGGGGAAAATGTGAATGAGGTGGTTCCCCCTCATATTCCTCAGAACCCTCAAGCTCCTCAAAATCCTTAAGATCCTATTGATGAAGGGGCTATGTCTAATGTGGAGATAAGGGCGGCTCTTCATTAAATTGACTAAACTCATGACGGCACAAGCTAATCGGGAAGCTAGACCCAGGGTGGAGAACAATGTGAGTACCATGGCCTCACGGTTGAGAGACTTTACTAGGATTAACCCTCTTATCATCTTGGGTTCCAAAGTGAATGAAGACCCACAAGAGTTCTTGGAGGAGGTTTATAAGATTGCGGAGGCTATGGGAGTTTCTTCTAATGAGAAGGACGAGTTCTCCGGGTATCAATTGAAAGACGTGGCCCAAGTATGATACACTCAATGGAAGGACAATATGCCTTTAAAGGCGGGTCCCATAACTTGGGAGGTATTCAAGAAGGCTTTCCTTGATCGGTTCTTTCCCCGTGAGAAAAGGGAAGCCAAAGTTGAGGAATTCATCAATCTTTGCCAAGGAGGTATGAGTGTCCAAGAATACTTCTTGAAATTCATGAAGTTGTCCAAATATGCTCCCTCTTTGGTTTCTAACCCAAGATATGAAATGAGTCGCTTTGTCACCGGTGTGTTCGATGCTATTGAAGAAGAGTGCCGAGCGGCAATGCTCCACGACAACATGGATACATATAGGTTGATGGTACATGCTCAACAAGTGGAAGAGTCCAGGCATAGAAAGAGGAATAGATAGGTGAAGAGGCCAAGGGCTGATGAGGGGAATGCATCTAAGGGTATGTTTGAAAGTCAAGGTGAACAAAGGTTTAAGAAGAGGTTTCCCAACAAAAGTTCTTCCAAGGCCCAACAAAGGTAGGGTGTCTACCCCTAGACCATAAGGGGGAAAAGGTGGTGGTCCTTATGTTGAGAAAAGTAGTTGTGAAAAATGTGGTAAGAAGTATGAAGGAAAGTGCCTAGTTGGCATGGACAATTGCTTTAGTTGTGGGAAGAGTGGTCATATGAGAAGGGATTGCCCTATGTTGAAGGTTCAATGGAAGGCGAATAAGGAAGCTCAATCAAGTGGGTCTAACTCTGATGCTCCTAAGAAGAATCGCTGCTATGCTCTCTAATCCTAAGGTGATCAAGAGAGCTTTGTGGATGTTGTTACCGGTATGTTACAAGTATTTTCAATTAATGTTTATGCATTATTAAACCCGGGTGCCACTTTATCTTTTGTTACTCCTTTAGTGGCTATGAAATTTAATGTGCTCCCCGAATCCTTAAAAGAACCTTTTTCCATGTCTACCCTGGTAGGTGATTTGGTTATAGCAAAAAGAGTGTATAGGGGTTGTCCCATTTCATTGTCCAATAGAGTCACATTGGTTTACATAATAGAACTAGATATGTTGAACTTTGATGTCATATTGGGGATGGATTGTCTTCATGCTTGTTTTGCTTCCATAGATTGTAGAACCCGAGTTGTAAAGTTTCAATTCCCTAATGAACCCATTGTAGAATGGAAGGGAAGAAACTTGACACCTAGAGGTCAAATTATATCTTGTCTAAAAGATTGTCAAATGATTTCTAAGGGTTGTATCTATCATATTGTGAAAGTTAAGGACCTTGAGTTCAAGTTTCCTCCATTAGAGTCGGTCCCCATACTAAGGGAGTTTCTGGAAGTCTTTCCTAATGACTTACTTGGAATCCTTCCCGAACGGGAAATTGACTTCGGCATAGATCTCATGTCGGATAAACAACCGATATCTATCCCTTCTTACCGGATGGCCCCGAACGAATTGAAGTAACTAAAGGCTCAACTTAAAGATTTGCTAGATAAGGGTTCTATCCAACCAAACATATCACCATGGGGTGTTCCAGTTTTGTTTGTGAAGAAGAAAGATGGGTCGCTTAGGATGTGTATTGATTACCGATAATTGAACAAGGTCACTATAGAGAATAAGTACCCACCCCCTAGGATTGACGATTTGTTTGACCAACTCCAAAGGGAGAGTTACTTTTCGAAGATTGACTTAAGGTCGGGTTATCACCAACTTAGGGTGAGAGGTGTTGATGTTCCTAAAATGGCATTTCGAACAAGATATGGTCATTTTGAATTCCTCGTAATGTCTTTTGGTCTCACAAATGGCTCAGCGGCATTCATGGATCTTATGAATAGGGTGTTTAGACAATATCTTGACTCATTCGTGATTGTTTTCATTGATGACATCTTGATATATTCTAAGAGTGAGAATGACCATATGGAACATTTGAGGATAGTATTGCAGGTTCTCAAGGACCAACGGTTGTATGCTAAATTTAGCAAAATGAATTTTGGTTGAGATCGGTTGCGTTTCTCGGTCATATAGTGTCAAGTGAGGGAATTGAAGTAGATCCAAAGAAAATGGAGGAAGTTAAGAAATGGCCTTGACCCTTAATCCCTTCCAACGTTTGAAGTTTTTTGGGATTGGCCGGTTACTATAGAAGGTTTATTGAGGGTTTCTCCTCAATTGTTTCTCTATTAACGGCTTTGACCCAAAAGAAGGTTAAATTTGAATGGTCAGAATCATGTGAATAGAGTTTTCTATTGTTGGAAGATAAGCTTACCTCCACTCCGGTATTGACCTTATCGGAGGGTACCGAAGGGTTTGTAGTATATTGTGATGCTTCAAGAGTGTCCTTATGCAACATGGTTAAGTAATCGCTTATGCTTCTAGACAATTGAAGATTCATGAAAAGAACTATCCAACCCATGATCTCGAGCTTGCAGCGGTAGTTTTTGCTCTAAAGCTATGGAGACACTATCTCTATGGGTTTCATGTCGATGTGTTTACCGACCACAAGAGTCTTCAATATGTTTTTAGCCAAAAAGAGTTGAATCTCCGGAAAAGAAAGTTGTTGGAACTTTGGAAGGACTATGATATGAGTGTCCTATACCACCTCGAAAAGGCTAATATAGTTGCAGATGTGTTGAGTTGGGTGTCCATGGGTAGTGTTGCTCACATAGGGTGTCCATGTAGTTCGGGAGGTTCACATGATGGCCTGATTAGGTGTCCAACTAAGGGATTTTTCCAAAGGTGGGTTTATAGTTCATTATTATTCCGAGTCATCACTTGTGGTTAAGGTTAAGTCCAAGCAACACCTAGATACCACTTTGATGGAGTTGAAAGTGTCAGTTCTTGATAAGTCCATCGAGGCTTTCTCCCAAGGAGGAGATGGGGTTCTTATGTACCAAGGAATATTGTGTGTTCCGGATGTGGATGACTTAAGGGAGAGAATTTACGAAGAGGCTCACGGTTCTCAATATTCTATCCATCTGGGAGCCACCAAAATGTATCGTGACCTACGAGAGATCTATTAGTGGAACGAAATGAAAGGGGATATAGCGAACTTTGTGGCCCAATGCCCAAATTGCTAACAAGTCAAAGCCGATCATCAAAGACCGGGAGGTCTATCTCAAGATATAAGTATTCCACTTGGAAGTGGGAGGATGTCAATATGGACTTTGTGGTAGGTTTGCCTCGTACTCGAAGACAACATGATTCTATTTGGGTCATTGTTGATAGGATGACTAAATCAGCCCATTTCCTTCCTGTCAAAGTTTCATATTCGGAGGAAGACTATGCTAAGTTGTACCTTAAGGAAGTGATGAGGTTACATGGAGTTCCTCTGTCTATCATTTCGGATAGAGGTACGCAATTTACTTTGCACTTTTGGAAAGCATTCCAAAATGGGCTTGGTACTAAAGTTAAGCTTAGTACCGCTTTTCACCCTCAAACGGATGGTCAAGAGGAAAGGACCATTCAAACCTTGGAGGACATGTTGAGAGCGTGTGTGATTGATTTCAAATGTAATTGGGATGATCACCTCCCCTTGATTGAATTTGCCTACAACAATAGTGACCATTCAAGTATTGCCATGGCACCATTTGAAGCACTTTATGGTAGGAGGTGTAGATCTCTGGTTGGTTGGTTTGAAGTAGGTAAATTTTCTCTTCTTGGTCCCGAGGTGGTTTATGAAGCTATTGAAAAGATTTGACTTATAAGAGATAGGTTGAAAACGGCTCAAAGTCGGCAAAAGTCTTATGCCGACAATAGGAAGAGGGATCTTGAATTTGAGGTTCGTGATTGGGTCTACTTGAAGATCTCGCCCATGAAAGGGGTAATGACGTTTGGTAAAAAGGGGAAGCTTAGTCCCCGGTATGTGGCCCCTTATGAAATTTTGAAGAGAGTTGGAAATGTTGCTTATGAATTGAATTTTCACAATGAGTTGGCTCCGGTTCACCCAATATTTCATGTGTCTATGCTCAAAAAGTTTATAGGTCATCCGGTATCCATACTTCCTTTAGAATGTTTGGGTGTTGATGAGAACCTTTCTTATGAAGAGGTTCCGATTGACATCTTAGATCGGCAAGTGAAGAGGTTGAGGAATAAAGAAGTAGCTTCCATTAAGGTTCTATGCAGGAATAATATAGTTGAGAGTGCTACATGGGAGGCCGAGGCCGATATGAAGTCCCGGTATCCTCATCTATTTCTTGCTACTCCTATTCTAACTTGAGGTAAGTAGTTTCTCTTGAGTTTGAAATGAATTAGGAGTTATGTTTGTTGTGTTATCTTTTGCCATGTTTTCCTCTAATATGGTGTAGGTCCATGTGAGAAAGCATGAAGTACTTAATTGAGTCTCTCATGAATTGTATGTCCCTTTTGTTGAATTGCTTTAGTATAATCATTGCATAATTTGACTTATGAGGTAATTAATGACCATGTTTAATTCTGTGTAATGAAAAGATATGTTGAATCTCATGTTGTATTGCATTTGGTTATAATGTTGACATGTGTTACCTCATGAGATAAGTTGATGAACATGTTTGAATATGTTGTGATGAAATAGCATGATGGTTTAACATTGTTGTGTTGAGCTTGGATGATGTGGAGAAGGTGTTTCCTCCTATGAAATGTGTATGTGATTGATATGTGTTGTTGATTGAGCTGCTAGTCATAAGTCTTGTTTCCCCTAGGAGTGATTAAAGTGTTATTCGAGGATGAATGTTCCTAAGGGGGGGATATTGTAACACTCCAGAAATCTAACGACCTAAGCTAGAGCCTAAATGAAGACTAATGACTTGATGATAGTAGAAATGATGTTTCAAGACCTAATTTAATGTAACTAAATTGGTAAGGAAGTGTTAGTGCATGAATGTCAAGAAACGGCCATGATGACCAGAAACTAGTAAGGTGCTAGATCTTGTGAATTGCCTTTAAGAGTGTCGTAGGTTGACTCACACTCCGTGGAAGGGAGTCGTCAGTCCACACTTAGAATCCTCCAACTGGCCTCCAAAACAACCCCCTCAGTCCCAAACCACGAGCATGTTGTACGGTCCGTAGACCGACTCACGCTCCGTGGAAGGGTCTCGAGAGTTGAGACTTACTCTCCTCACCAAGATCCTTGTCTGCACCCTCTCAGTACCAAACCACGAGTGGCCAGCACGACCCGTGGTTCAATCCATGCCTCGTGGATGGGGACTCGTGGATGGCACTCGATCTCACTACCTCCACACGGTTTAAGTGGGGGTAGTTTAGTAATTTACTAATTAAATGCTTAAGGATTAAAAACAGTTATAAATAGTTATATTACTCACATTAGGGTATTATTAAATAATAACCTAGTCTTCCACCTTATATCTCCAAATCATAAAATCAAAACACACATCTCTCTAAACTCTCTCTCTCTCTCTAAAGACTCAAGAAGAAGAAGATTTCATTAGAGATAGGGTTTCAAAGTTTCTTCCCAAATTGCTTGGAGTTTCTACATTGATTTTCAAGGAATAAACTAAGGTCTGGTTTCTCTTCACTCTTGGGATCTTTTCCCCAAGAGGTCCTCTCAAAATTGGATTTCAAAGTTCCCCAAATTCTAGGTTTTCTCTCAATTTCGTGGGTCACTTTACAAATGTACTTTCATTGAATTTTAATGATTAATTATGGTTGTATATGATGATTTGTGGATGAATTAATGTCATGTTGATGGTTTTTGAACAAACCCCCACATGACCCATGAATTCCCCTTTTAATGGTGAATGAAGGATGATAATCTGATATATCATTGTGGAATTAATTATTGGATTATGATGTTGCTATATATGATGAATGGTTTCCAATGAATTAGGGTTAAATCTTGATGTGGTCCTTGAAGGTTATAAATGAAGATTGTCAAATTGATGAATGTTCATATATTGAATTGTTGATCCACTTATGGTGGAGGTGATACTTGATTATGAATTAAAGTGATTGAGTTATGTTCATCTTCCCTACAACCCCAAGTGTTTACAAGTATGCTATGATACGAACATGAATGTTAATATATGATTATGGTAGTGTTAGTATGATGAATATACGAACATTATTATATGTTGATGGATCTACGATGAAAGGTTATTCTCATATTATAACCTGTGAGCTATATGATGAATGATATGTTGAATCCTTAATACACTTCTTATTGAATTAATGTGTAAGTAAAGGCCTAATACTACGTTAAAAAGGGAATTGTGTTGAGCACCGTGTGAACATGAATATGAGAGGGAAGATTTTACGTTTAGCAAGTCTGGCTTCCCATATGGGTTCCTTTTACGTTTAGCAAGTTCGGGTTCCCAATATATATATGTTGTCTCATAAGCTGGAAACCTTTTACATTTAGCCAGTTTGGGTTTCTAGTAACAATCTCCTTGTTCCATAACTATGTTTGCCCATATAGGTATTCGCTAGTGGATCCACCTAGATGCTATTATGTTAGTTCTACCTTGGCAACTGGAACACTCTCTTTTCGGTGTGGGAGTAGAACACCGGATTCCATGAAGCTCACATGGTCTATATCGGTTATTGCTAATATCCCTACGTTTAAAGAAGATGATCTAATGTATGAATATGAATTATGTAAATGACTTATGAACTCTAATTGGGACTACTTGAGGGATACTACTTAGTATAGGAGAGGGTATGGGACTTTACCTATGCATTGCACAAGTGGGTTCTTTGAGGAGTTCTTGTGTGAGTCATCTATGGATAGCAACTTATGAATAGTGGTAAGGTTGGTTTCACCTATTATGATGTTGAATATGTATGTGATTACACTTGTGTGTTCTTGATGGCTTTACTTAGTATATATATGGGGGTATGGGACTTCATATGTACATTGCACAAGTAAACTTGAAAGGAGGGTCATGGGTGGTGTGTTATGATGGTATGATATGAATGGAATTCAAATATGTAAGGTAAGGGTTATGGCTGCTTATTATGATCCTGAATGTCACTTTATCTTGTAATGTGGATTGGCTAATTTTTCCTTGAATATGCATTATGGCTTTTAACTTTAAATAGCATGTTTTCATATAAAGGTCCCTTTTATGCATGTTTTAAGTGGTTTTAATTGCATGGCTTCCATACTTAGTACAATTAATTGTGCTAACCCATATTTCTTCCTTTTTCTACTAAGTCTAGGTTCCGGGAAGTGATTGTGATACTAAGATGCTCAAGCTTGGACTTAGACTTCTCCAAGACTTTTTGGTATGTCCTCAAGTTCCGATGATACACACTATGACACTCATGTTCCTTATATTGTAATAGACTATTAGACTTCCTATGTACTCATCATTTTGAGACAATTATATTGTAAAGGGCTATTGTCCCTATTTGAGACTCTTATGTGGACTTAGATAATTTCATTGAGATGATGATGTCTAGACATTGTACTTTCTATTTTCTATTATGAGATACTTTGACATTTATGTTGAAAAGTTTCATTTTTTTTATATTCCGCATTATTCAATGTCTATATGCAATGACGAATATGCTAAGAGCTCGTATATGACCCCTTCGAGGTCAAGTACGTCGTGTTACGCCTAGGGGGTACTTTCGAGGAGAGACAAACTTGGTATCAGAGCATAAGGTTAATTGGATAATATTAGGGTTGTTGTCTCATGAAACCACATCGAGTAGAGTCTTGTTCATATGTGTGAAGCGCGCCACACTTATGAAGGAGAATCTATAAGATGCTTACGAACTTTGACTTCTTTATTACTCATTGGTCGTGCCTAAATAATCTTAGTCCTATTATATCTTTCCTTTTTAATCGTTTTCTTGTCCTTATAGGCTATGAATAAAAGAAGGACTATTGCTAGGAGGGCCGAAGGGGAAAATGTGAATGAGGAGGTTCCCCCTCATGTTCCTCAAAACTCTCAAGCTCTTCAAAATCCTCAAGCTCCTATTTATGAAGGGGCTATGTCTAATGTGGAGATAAGGATGACTTTTCATACATTGACTCAACTCATGACGGCACAAGCTAATCGGGAAGCTAGACCCCGGGTGGAGACCAATGTGAGTACCATGGCCTCAAGGTTGAGAGACTTTACTAGGATTAACCCTCTTATCTTCTTGGGTTCCAAAGTGAATGAAGACCCACAAGATTTCTTGGAGGAGGTTTATATGATTGCGGAGGCTATGGGAGTTTTTTCTAATGAGAAGGACGAGTTCGCCGGGTATCAATTGAAAGACGTGGCCCAAGTATGGTACACTCAATGGAAGGACAATATGCCATTAAAGGCGGGTCCCATAACTGGGGAGGTATTTATGAAGGCTTTCCTTGATCGGTTCTTTCCCCGTGAGAAAAGGGAAGCCAAAGTTGAGGACTTCATCAATCTTCGCCAAGGAGGTATGAGTGTCCAAGAATACTCCTTGAAATTCATGAAGTTGTCCAAATATGCTCCCTCTTTGGTTTCTAACCCAAGAGATGAAATGAGTCGCTTTGGCACCGGTGTGTACGATTCTATTGAAGAAGAGTGTCGAGCGGCAATGCTCCACGACAACATGGATATATCTAGGTTGATAGTACATGCTCAATAAGTGGAAGAGTCAAGGCTTAGAAAGAGGAATAGACAGGTGAAGAGGCCAAGGGCTGATAAGGGGAATGCATCTAAGGGTAAGTTTGAAAGTCAAGGTGAACCAAGGTTTAAGAAGAGGTTTCCCAACCAAAGTTCTTACAATACTCCAAGGCCCAACAAAGGTAGGGTGTCTACCCTTAGACCACAAGGGGGAAAATGTGGTGGTCCTTATGTTGAGAAACAAGTTGTGAAAAATGTGGTAAGAAGCATCAAGGAAAGTGCCTAGTTGGCACGGATAATTTCTTTAGTTGTGGGAAGAGTGGTCATATGAGAAGGGATTTACCTATGTTGAAGGTTCAAGAGAGGGCGAATAAGGAAGCTTAAGCAAGTGGGTCTAACTCTGATGCTCCTAAAATGAATCACTTCTATGCTCTCTAATCCTGAGGTGATTAAGAAAGCTCTGTGGATGTTGTTACCCGTATGTAGCAAGTATTTTCAATTAATGTGTATGCATTGTTAGACCTGGGTGCCACTTTATCTTTTGTTACTCCTTTAGTGGCTAGGAAATTTGATTTGCTCCCCGAAACCTTAAAAGAACCTTTTTTCGTGTCTAGCTGGTAGGTGATTCGGTTATAGAAAAAAGAGTGTATAAGGGTTGTCCTATTTCATTGTCCAATAGAGTCACATTGGTGACCTAATAGTACTTGATATGTTGGACTTTTATGTCATATTGGGGATGGATTGGCTTCATGCTTGTTTTTCTTCCATAGATTGTAGAACCCGAGTTGTAAAGTTTCAATTACCTAATGAACCCATTGTAGAATGGAAGGGAAGAAACTTGACTCCTAGAGGTCGAATTATCTCTTGTCTTAAAGCTTGTCAAATGATTTCTAAGGGTTGTATCTATCATATTGTGAGAGTTAAGGACCTTGAGTCCGAGATTCCTCCATTAGAGTCAGTCCCCATAGTAAGGGAGTTTCTGGAAGTCTTTCCTAATGTCTTTCCCGGAATCCCTCCTGAACGGGAAATTGACTTCGGCATAGATCTCTTGTCAGATACACAACCGATATCTATACCTCATTACGGGATAGCCCTGGATGAATTGAAGGAACTAAAGGCTCAACTTAAAGATTTGCTAGAAAAGGGTTCTATCTAACCAAGCATATCACCATGGGGTGCGCCAGTTTTGTTTGTGAAGAAGAAAGATGGGTCGCTTAGGATGTGTATTGATTACCGATAATTGAACAAGGTCACTTTAGAGAATAAGTACCCGCCCCTAGGATTGATGATTTGTTTGACCAATTCCAAGGGGCGAGTTACTTTTTGAAGATTGACTTAAGCTCGGGTTATCACCAACTTAGGGTGAGAGGTGTTGATGTTCCTAAAATGGTATTCCGAACAAGATATGGTCATTTTGAATTCCTAGTAATGTCTTTTGGTGTCACAAATGACCCAGCGGCATTCATGGACCGTATAAATAGGGTGTTTAGACAATATCTTGCCTCATTCTTGATTGTTTTCATTGATGGCATCTTGATATATTCTAAGAGTGAGAATGACCACATGGAACATTTGAGGATAGTATTGCAAGTTCTCAAGGACCAACGATTGTATTCTAAATTTAGCAAAAGTGAATTTTGGTTGTGATCGGTTGCGTTTCTCGGTCATATAGTGTCAAGTGAGGGAATTGAAGAAGATCCAAAGAAAAAGGAGGCAGTTAAGAAATGGCCTAGACCCTTAATCCCTTCCGACATTAGAAGTTTTTTGGGATTGGCCGGTTACTATAGAAGGTTTGTTGAGGGTTTCTCCTCAATTGTTTCTGTCACACCCCAAACTCAAGGGGCGCAACTGGCTCCTAATGCCAAAACTCAGGCCCGAGCCGACTCAGCTGAACCATTTGCTACTAGCGCATGGCAGCCACACGCAATAAACAAATCAAACAAGTATATCTCGGCTTAAAATTAAGCCATCGCCCGGCAAGGCCCCTGCTAACTGATCTATAAAAGAAACAGCTACTCCCAAGAGATCATATAAATAAATAGCCAACTAGCACAGAAGTCCTAATTGGGCCGTCGAGGCCACCATGATATCTATACCAAAACTAAAGCAGGTATATATCAATACAATACAGTACATCAAACAGCTCACAAGCTTCAACAAACCAACCACATAGGCCAGTCTGGCCATAACGTAGCTATACACCCCACACACTAGTCTGCAAGCCTCTAAGAGTAGTAAAGATTGGTGGGACAGGGCCCCAGCCTACCCATAAAAAATATATACAACAAAATCTAACAAACCTCCACACTCTGGCAGCTCCGGAGGAAAGGGGCTAGCCAACCG
>JAJOOS010011581.1:0-20488 GCA_029582725.1 Solanum chiquidenum | reverse complement strand
ATGTATTGGAGTACTCTTTTCAAGATTAAGTGGGACCAACAAGGGTAAAAGAGGAATTATACCTTTAAATACTTACCAAATAAGGAAATGTGACATTCTTTTTGGGACTGACCAAAAAGGAAATGTTGCCACATAAAATGGGACGGAGGGAGTAATATTTTATGAGATTCAGGTACAAGACGAGATGCTTTACTTAATATGAGGAGATATAAGTATCAAGATGATGTCTTAAAGCTTCAGGATAAAATTAATGATCTAAAACAATCCTCAGGTATTTATGCCACATTTGAGATGAGTCTCTTTTATTTCTCTTTTGACATATTACATGGCAATGAACATAAGTGTGGGATATAGAGAACTCATAATTCTAGAGAACCTTTATCTTAAAAATTGATTAGCCCAAGTACTGGTCCAAAGTGTAACAAAATAGATGTTGAAAATTGATTCAATAACATGGATAATCGACTAGTTTAAAATTGAGACCAAAATATTGTTGTGATCATATGTCGATACAAATTTATTCACTCCCGATATTTGCATCAAGCAAATAAATAAATGATTGTGTTTGTACATCATAAGCTTTTATAAAAATTAACAATGATTAATTAATATGCATTTACAAAACCTTTTGTTACATCCTAGGATTATATTGAATTTATATAATTTGCTATAAACACTCAATGCAGATAAAATATTTACCTTTATATCGATCCTTCCTCTTCAAAAGGAAAATAAGTATAGTACATTTACCCTTTAATGATATCGCCAATCTACAATCTTTTCGTGAAAATAAAGGCATTTGGGATCTTTTATTGGTCCCATAATATCAATTTAATTTTATGAAGCTTTATCTCTGGATATACCTAATTATGTAGTTTTTGTTAGGCTACTAATTACTACAGTTAATCTAATAATTTCTAACTACTGGACTATACCTAAATAAAAAGACCTTTTACTGAATTATGTGTTTATAAGACTTACCTTTTTTTGAAATATCATGAATTTGTTTTTGAAAGAATTATAAACCCTTTATTATCCTTTCTTTAAAATAAGATAAAATTATAAGAAAATTAAGACAAATTAACCAAAAGCATTATAACAAATAAAGAATTTTAGTGGCAATTGACAATAATATAACTGTTGCTATATTATAATTAACAACAATTATATAATATGAGTATTTATAATCAATATTCTATAAAATGCAACTAAAAGTTTAATGACTCTAAATATAATAATATTAACTCAATTACCGCTAAATATTTTTACATAAAAATTTATTGCTACTAAATGTCTCTTTCTCCACCAGTCAAGGTCTCTTATACAAAAAAAAATACTCTCATGAATGAGGGTATCATTTTAATGCACTTGATTGTATGAGCTGACTAAATAGTTATGGTGGAGTGATAAATATTCTTTAATTCCTAATAAAATGTTTTAGGTTTGAGTCCCCCTGGTACGGAGCCACCTTTGTTTGGGAGAGTTTTACCCCTCGAAAGTGGAATTTCTTGACACGAATTCAAATTTAGTCGGACTCCAATACAAATACCAAACATAATATGAAAAATAAAAAATAATAATTAAAGGTGCATTGACGATGGTTGGTGTGTAAATGTATAAGTTGTGTGTATATATATAATGGGTAATGCTAAATGGCCAGAAAATTTGGCCAATAATATCTTTTTTATTTTAAAATAAACTAATCTTTTTTCTATTTATTTAGTTAAAATGTATTAAAGTTAAAATGATAAAAAGGTGTAAAAAAATAAAATAACATAGATAAAATACCATTCTGATCAAATTCTGGCAAAAAAATATTTTTCCTTTTCCATATACTCGATCCATACTGATAGAAGCACGCATGCATAGAGAAAGATTATAGTTGGACAAAAAGGATTTTTTTCACAAAAATAGGAGACAATGAATACTTATAAGTAAGTGAAATGATGATTTTAGTATTTTGATAATGATGCATCCACAATCATGTTAAGTGAAAGGATAATGTAACATCATTTTCTTCCAAAGTGCCTTTGTCAAAAAGACAAAAATAAAGCTCTCTACTACTAATACTACTTTAATTTCACTTCTTCTTTTTTCAAACTATTTATTGGAGATGACAAAAGGGTGTTTTTTCTTGGGGACCATTGGGTCACGAGAAAGAACATCTTGTTTTCTAATATATAATAGGGATAATTATGGAGAGTCTACGATATTCAGTCATCTAATTTATAAAATATGTATAAAATTAAGAATATATCTTGTATATGATATTCATATACACTACATATATACTGATAATGAATATAGTATGCATATTTCGATCATGTAGATAAAGTAATTAACTGGTCGAACGATATATATGTTCAATTTTATTACTTCAATAACATGCAAGAAAATATTCCTAAATTTTTTTGGTTTAAGTGATGCATAGATAATTAGATATTCTATGTGTTTTGCTTTGTGTAAAGCTTTTGAAAGAGGGATAGATTGTATATTGGTTCCTTTTTTTATTTGCTTTATTTTATTTTAATTTCTTTCTTGGGTATACAATAGCAAAAAAGTGAACTTACTTCTATAACTTTTTTGCGTTTAAATTCTATGTAACGAGCAATATAACAAATGCTGATATAAGTAGATCATTTTATTGCTGATAACGAGCAATAAAATAATTTTCTAAAAATAATAATTGATCAGCTATTATAAATTGAATTGCGTTTTATATACTTCTGTCAATAACTCAGTATATATAACTTCAAATCGCATTATATATATAGAGGGTAATGCTAAATGACCAGAAAATCTGGCCAGAATTTGACCAGAAATTTTAAAAGTCTATAATATCCTTTTTATTTTAAAATAAACTGATTTTTTTCCATTTTTAAATTAAAAGGTAATTAAGTTAAAATAGTAAAAATATTCAAAAAGGTAAAATAACATAGTGTGAAATATGTTATGTTACCATTCTGGCCAAATTCCCGATTTTTTCACATATATATTAAAAATCTTAACAATCCACCAGCCGAAATTATCACTGTAGGTTACTTATTAATTACATAAAAAGTAGAGAAACATTACCAAGTGGATCATATTGTTTTGCATGGAAAAAGTACAGATTGATTTTTTTTTGAAATTATTTATGACAATGTTTATGTTTAGCTATTTATGTTCTGATTTAGGTTGGCAAAAAAGTAACAACTATTTGTTTTTCTCATTTACTAACACGGGACGTAGTTAACGTCAGTTGATAACTTTTACTTACTAAGAATTTCACGTTGAAGATTAATAATTATAATGATTTATTTTCATCACGATTAAATTTTAAAATTATTCGAGCATGTTGGTTAGGCTATAAACTTGTTGAATACATGAATATAACGTGTTCAATCTGGAACATTTAAGAATAATATTAGAGATCTATTATTGCCTCAAGCATTCACGGTCTATTATATTTGACATTTCTAAGGCTTCAATAATATTCGACTTAATTAAAACAAAACATTACCCATAAATCTCTTAGAACCTCACGATCTTGTTTGAATTGACCCAAAAAAAAAAGGTGGAAAAGGGTGTGGGAATTCATGATTCATTGTCCCTTTTATATTTTTTGACATTTTGCTTTTTAAGACATAAAGATAGGTAAATAATGTGTTCATGATTATTATTTTTTGTCTAGTGTACTAGTCATATTATGGTCTTAAAAGTGAAAGTGATAAAAAGTTTGATTCGACCATCCTTATTGGAAAAAGTTTATTGAAAGATTGGCTACCCACCATTGAATACAAAGAATATGCTCACAATTTTTCTTTACAATGTTCACATTTTTGGAGCCAATCAAAGAAAAATCTAGGAATTATTTATGTATTTTCATATCTCAAAATTATTGGATTGATGAGAGTTTTGGAAGTAAATAAAGAAGAAGAAAAAAAAGGAAGTTACAAGGATCAAACTTTGATCATCAAAGTACATATTTAAGAAGATTTTAGGGGAAAATTACAGCTCAATATTTTTTGGGTCATCTAATATATAAAATATGTACATAATGTATAGATAGTGTATACTATATACTAAATATACATAGTTATACACAATATATTCAACCGGAATGCATATGTAGTGTATACTTCAGCCATGTTGGAAAACTTGATGGCCGCCGCAGAGTATATTTATGTAAGTTTCCCAATATTTTATGTCAAACATTCATAAATTCTCCAAGACCTCTTTCTTTTCTTTTTCTCTCTTTTTGTGTTGGGCTTGGACTGCTAGATTTAGACTTTTGACTAATTATGTGTGAAAGGGCTCAAAATGTGTTCTTTGTGTGTTATTGTTCAAATATAACTACCAATTTCTTTGTTAAATTCATTTATTGGGCTTAAGGGCTTTTTGTGAGCTGGGTTGAGCATTAAAGGGCTTTTTGGAGCATCATGAATAACAATTTCTCCATAAACCCAATGAGATATTTTTGAGGAACTTTCGCAAATAGCCAATATAATAAACTTAATTATGCTTCATAGCTATAATTTGCATATTTACAGGTTGTAGCTATAGTTTAAGCTACCTCGTTTGTATAATTCACGGATTTGTATAATTTGCAGGTTTGTATAATTCGCGGGTACATTTGTATAATTCAGTTATTTTTGTATAAACTCGAAATAACAAATTTATACAATTACAAACATCATAAGTGTAAACAGTTATATAAATTATATTAAACAAATTCCAAATTATACAAAAGTTATACAAATTATATTATACAAATTCTAAATTATACAAACGTGCAAATTATACACATCCAAAAAACTGAGTCGCGTAATTATAGCTAAAAGTAGGTTACGAATTGTAATTAAGGCAAACTATAGCTATGTTAAGTAATTAACTAGTATATGTTTGATTATACGCGTAATTTTCCCCTTTTTCAAACCATTTTGAAACATCTTTACCTTATTGAGATTTATAAAGTTTGAGGCATATTAACTTTGGAAGAATAATAAATAGATTAACAAGTTCTTATACTCACATCCATATCTTAATGTCATAAAACTTACAATTTCATCATTATCCACTAAGGAATTCTCTTCCAAATGATGTGTTCACTTTTTAGTTCATCACTTGCAATGTGCCTAATCGATAAACTATCATTCCATCTAAACATCACACATTCACCTTGGGAGAACATGCATAGTCCATCTTCCTGTATTATCCATACACATTCTTCACTAGGATTGTGACAAATACTCGTGTCATTCAAATCAAACAACTTGAAAAGTTCGACGTATTTCCAATACCCTAATTCCAATCGACAAGTTAGTTTGTTAATATTTCCAGGAACAATGCTTGTGGTTATGTGATCAGACATTCCTGGTTTTAACAAGATCTTCTCTCCATCTGGACCTTCATTTACGTAACATATTTCTGTAACCACATGATTTGGACTTTCATTTCTTAACATCACAACATAAGAGCTTTGTGAATCAACACATAAAAAACTAAGTAGGAAGAGGCAAAGGACAAAGTGATGATCTGATGAGAAAAGCATAGTAATTTTTATTTTTTGTTAACTTTAATTTGTTGCTGTTATGCTTGTGATTTTCGTCTTGTTAATCAAGGCCACAATTTATAGTGATTTATTTACACGTGAGATATTGTTTTACTTTAACTACTTCATTTAATTTTAACCTATCGTGATAGCTAGATTATGTGTCTTATTTTTCAGGTTAATTACTAATCTCATTTATAATAGTCAATTGAGTTTACGTAATGTATATCATTCGTGTAAACAATTTTAACTATCATGTATTTTTATCTATTGTTATAGGTAACCTATTTCAATGTTTAAGATTTTCAATCTCACATTTTAAGAAGGCTTTTCTATTAGAATTCTTTGGATAACCTAATAGTTTACTCTGACAATGTATAAACTTAAACTCCAATACAATTTACCTATAATTTGATGTATGACAAAAAATTATGAGCAATCCGGCACCCAATAATTATATCAAGCCAAAGACGCCAATATACTCATAGTGTGCATGTGTTTGCACATAGATTTTTAGAACTTAACTACTTTTACCTTACTAAATAACTTAACTATAATACAAATTTACTCTATTTAATTTTAATGCCTATCATTAACGTATGAAAGTCAAACTCTTAAAAAGAAAAAAACAATTCTACTAGTTATCCGTATTGGCTTAACTAAATGTTGCCCTTTATTTAAAGCTAGCATGAATTATGATAGGAGAAGGGGTAGAAGTTTACTTTTTCTTGTGCAAATCATTAAAAGGAAGTAAATTAACTGATTTTCCTAATAAACAATGTTTCACATTGGTAGATATGCATTTAATTTTTGTTTTAAAAAATAAACTATATTTAATTTATTCCGTTTTTAATATGAGTGTCAGTGAGATTTGATTTCAGGATCTCTGTCTGTTTTAATACCATGATTAAGTGTGTGATCATTTCATCCAAAACTATTCTCGAACTATTCAAAATAGATTACATATACCCTTTATTTAACCATTGGATCATATATACCCTTCCTTTTAACGATATGCCACAACTCAACTATGTGGCATCTTATGTGTGAAAAAACCGCCACATGGCTGTCCACCCATAAACCCAATGAGCAGGGTTCCTGATATATGTATAAGAAAGTCAATAAAGTTAAATAGAGGTAAACTGTACTTTTATGTATACTGAGATGAGGTCCTTTCCACAGGGATAAACTATCTTTGCCATTTGAAATACTTTACTTATTGAGAATAAAGTTCAAGGCATATTAACTTTGGAAGAGTAAACAAAATAATAAGTTTATACTCGATTCATAAGTTTTTCTCATTGATAATCATGATATATCATACTACAATTTCATCATTAGTCACTAAGGAGTTCTCCTCCAAATGATGTGTTTACTTTTTAGTCCATCACTTGCAATATTATTATATCTAATTAATTCACTTGCAATATGTCTATTTGATAAAGAATTATCCCATTCGAACATCACACATTTACCTTGAGACAACATGCATAGTCCATCTTCCTGTATTTTCCATACACATTCTTCACTAGGAACGTGACAAATACTTGTGTCATTCAAATCAAACATTTTGAAAAATCCGTGTTTTTCCCTTGATTCGAAGAGACAATGAAGTGTGCTGTTTTCTCCAGAAATAATACTTGTGGTGATTTTATAAGCCTCTCCTGGTTTTAGCTCGATCTCAACTCCAGGAAAAAAATCTCCATATAAGATACGAAATATTTCAAACATAGTTGGAGTTTCATTTTTTAAGATCACAACAAAGTATTGTGAATTAACAGATAAAAAACTAAGTAGGAAGAGGCAAAGGACTAAGTGATGATGTGATGAGGAAGTAATAGTCATGATTTTATTTTATTTTAACTTAAATTTGTTATGCTAGTGATTTTTGTCTTTTTAATGCGTGCCACAATTTATAATGATTTATTTACGTGTGAGATATGATTTTATATCAACTACCTTATTTAATGTTTAACTATTGTGATAGCTAGATTATGTGTCTTATTTTTCGGGTTAATTACTAACCTATTTTTTATCTCATATTCTAAGAAGACTTTTATATTAAAACTCTTTGGATAATCTAATTGTTTGCTCTGATAATTTATAAACTTAAACTCCAATTGAATTTACCTATAATTTGATGTATTGTAAAAACTTATTGACCATCCGGCACCCAATATTTACACAAAGTCAATGAAGCCAATATACGCATAATGCGTATTTGTACATAGGTTTTTAGAGCTTAACTATGGTTAACTAACATTAGTTTTACCTTATTAAATAACTTAATTATAAAAAAATTACGTAATTTAAGGTAAATAGCTAGATAATTATTTATCATTAACGTATAGAAGTCAAATCTTAAAAAGAAAACAATTTTACTAGTTATCTGTATTGGCTTAAATGTTATTGCCCTTTATTTAGAACTATGTAGTATGAATTCAACAATACTTAAAAGGAAGTAAATTAAATAAGTTTCCTAATAAACAATGTTTCACATTGGTAGATATGTATTTAATTTTTGTTTTAACAAAATAAACACCATTTAATTCATTGCGTTTGCGTTTGGGTTAGGGTTAGAAAACTTCCACTTCTTAGTTTTGTTATACTCTCTCTATTCATTATTATTTTTCCATATGAAAGTAGATAAGTTATTTTGATCAACTTTTAAACACAAATCGTGAGATTACCACCATATTGTGACAAAAACCTTGTTCGAATTTATGCACAATTATCTATTTATATAAAAGAGAACTCTAGGTCCACCTATGTGGCGCCATCACAAGCTAGAATTTTCTTTTAAATTTATTTATTTCCAAAAATAGTCTTCCCCTTTCATGAAAAGATGTGACTTTTATCAAAAGTTGTGAATTTTATGAAGAGTTGCGACTTTTATGAAGAGTTACCCAAAAATAGTCATCCCATTTCATGAAAAGATGTGACTTTTATGAAGAGTTGCGACTTTTATGATGAGTTACGACTTTTATGAAAAATTGTGACTTTTATGAAAGGTTCTAATCTTTTCGAAGGGTTGTAACTTTTCCAAAGAGTTGTGACATTTCTGATAAGGCACAATAAACATTCGTTCATACTATCCTTTGTTGTCTATAAATAGAGGGATTTCCTCTCATTTTAAAACAACGAAAATTTTGAACTTCATTTTCTTTTTCTTTTGCACAATTAAATATTTGAGTATTTTGCTCCTGTTGAGTGGCTCACCGACACCATTGTTTTTGTATCAATATACTTGTGAATAAAATCATTTGATCCTGAGAGGATCTATTCCATGAAACCTCGGGTACTAGAGGAGAATAATTTTCTTAAGGGGACACTGTGCATTCAGTGGGCTCAATTTTTTCATTTCTGTTTCATTCTATTGTTATAGATCATGGTATATTTTATTACAGTCATTAATTTATGCTTATGATATTAATTGTTGTTTTTTAGTACATGTTCTAAACTTTGTTGTTTATGTTTCTGCAAAGTTATTTTTATAAGTATTTGTTAGTACATATAAATATTATTTATTTATTAGAAAATTTAATACCTCATGTTGATGTTCATCTAATTTCCCAAAAATATCAAATAGTAACAGTTCTTGGAGGCAAAAGGATAAATTATAAATTCAAATTAAAGATGATTGATTGAAGGATAAATGATAAGATGTTATAATTATTATTTTCCTTTACATTATTAATGTTCGTTACTACGCAATCTTGTATGTAAGATAATATAGTGTTTTAGTTTTAATGACTGATAGATTGTAAGTATTATTTTATAAATTTAGTGACATTAATCTCCGTGAGAAGCGTGGATAATTTTACTAGTACACATAATAAAGTTATTTTGCATGTTCTATTTTATAAGATTATTATAATTGACACAAAACTTAAGAAAAAATGAAAAACTCTTGACACATTCCAAAAATATCATAAGAACGTGTTGTGATAAAAATACCATTACATTTCTATGGCTATCGTAAGAGAAGATTAAATAATTACTTCATGAGTAGTTTAATAAACGCATAAATTAAAATTAAAATGACATTGGAGCGAATTAGTTCCCCATAAACCCAATGAGATTTTGGAAGATCCTTACTTATTCAAATTAAAATCCATATCTTTTTCTCATTAATTTCGTAAAACTTCAAATCATGATACTACAATTTCATCATTATTCACTAAGGAGTTATTTTCCAAACGACGTATTCACTTTTTAGTTCATCACTTGCAATTTAATTTGTTGGTTCACTTACAATATGTCTAATCGATAAATTATACCAATCGAACAACTCACATTTACCTTCCTGTATTTTCCATAGACATTCTTCAGTAGGATTGTGACAAATACTTGTGTCATTCGAATCAAACAACATGACAAGATCCGCGTATTTCTGCCCTAATTGCAAGTTACAAGAAAGTGTGTTACTTTTTCCAGGATGAAAGGTTGTGGTTATGTGATCAGACATTCCTGGATTTAGCAAGATCTCCTCTCCAGGATTTATCTCATCATTTACATAACATTGATCTGTAGCCACATGATTTGGACTTTCATTTCTTAAGATCACAACATAAGAGCTTTGTGAATTAACACATAAAAAACTAAGTAGGAAGAGGCAAAGGACAAAGTGATGATGTGATGAGAAACACATAGTCATGGATTTTTTTTGTTAACTTTAATTTGTTATTGTTATGCTTGTGATTGTGGTCTTGTTAATGCAGGTCGCAATTTATAGTGATTTATATATGTGAGATATTGTTTTACATCAACTACTTCATTTAATTTTAACCTATCGTGGTAGGTAGATTACTTCTCTTATTTTTCGGGTTAATTACTAATCTCATTTATAATAGTCAATTGAGTTTACGTAATGTATATCATTAGTGTAAACAATTTTCACTATCATGTATTTTTATCTATTCCGATAGGTAACATATTTTGCTCATATTTTAAGAAGACTTTTCTATTAGAATTCTTTGGATAACCTAATAGTCAAACTTAAATTCCAATTAAATTTACATATAATTTGATGTATGGTAAAAAATTATCGACACCCAATATTTACAATATCAAGCCAAAGATGCCAATATACTCATAGTGTGTGTTCGCACATAGATTTATAGAACTTAATTATTAATTAACTAACATGCACTTTACTTTATTAAGTAATTTAAAACTATAGTAAATTTACATAATTTAAGGTAAATATCAGAATTAATATCTATCGTTAAGGTATAAAAGTCAAACTCTTAAAAAGGAAAATAATTCTACTTGCTACCTGTATTTATTTAGAGCTAGTACGAATTATGCTAGGAGAAGGGGTAGAAGTTTACTTTTTCTTGTTCAAATCAAATAAATCATAAAAAGGAAGTAAATTAACTAATTTTCCTAATAAACAATGTTTCACATTAAAAGATATGCATTTAATTTTTGTTTTTAAAAATAAACAGCATTTAATTCATTGCGTTTGTGTTTACGTTTGCTTTTGAATGCTTCCACTTCTTAATTTTATTAGCATTTGTAAAGTAATTGAAAAATAGTCATAATACCATTTTTTTTCTTTGCTATTTTCTCAGCCAAATTTCAGAGGTAGATTTTGAATTGAGTTAAAGTTAAGATGGATTTCTTTATTTTTAGCGCTCTAAAAAATAACTATCCTACTTAAATTTGAAGCAAGAAATGGAGTAGGCGAAGTGCAAAATTATCAAATTTTAGGGTATCTATTTGTAAAAGTCAACATATTAAAAATATAGTCACATATTGCATCTATTATATTTTTGAAATGTTTGAGTGATTTTTTAGCTACACAAATTATTTAGTGAGTTTGTATAATATTAGGGTTTAGGGTTTAGGGTTATTTGGACTAAATTAAATTAATTCTCACATTAGTGTATTATTATGTCATGCGATACTCAACGTAAGTTTTTTTTCCCCTTCATAGTCCACTTGGTAAAAATCTACTTGCCATGATTGGAAATTGGAATTGTTTGGACATATATAATTGTATGTATTAAATCACGACCCAATGTATGTGATACTTTAATGTTTTGCTTATAGAAAATTAATTTAATCAACTTTTAAAGTTAAATTAAATTTTGATTATTTTTTTTTTTTAAAAAAATTATATTAAAAAATTATAAAAAAATTACTTAAGTTATAATTCTTCTCATGTCAATATAATAATAAAAAAATACATCATTTACAAAATTTGAATTTTGAAAGGCAAAATTTTTTAGTGCGAATATCGGGAATTTTAGGTGGAATGGGGGCATTAAAAAAACGCAAAGAAAAATTCATTGAATTATCAGAACAAGGAATACTCATAATCAAGAATACATGAAAAAAAATCACGTAGACTCGATTCAAAACGGATAATATCACATCATACAAGAGTATTTTTGGACAAGTTGAGCCCAACAACTGATATCAGATGCCATGTTTGATAAGACGAGGAAGAGGATGTGGCAAAGTGATGGGGTGCGGGGCTCGATTTGCTTATCCTTACGAGCTTGGAGATGTGCATACAAGAAGAGGCTAGCTCCGGACTCTTTTTTTTCTGTTATAAAATACTGAAATAATGTGTGTGACACAAAGTAAATCAAATTCTAATGATATTGGATCATCCTGAGTATCAATTTCCCCATAAGCTCAATGAGAATTTGGAAGATCTTTACTCATGGACAATAAAGTTCAAAGGCATATTAACTTTGGAAGAATAAACAAATTAATAAGTTGTTATACTCTATTCATAATCTTTTCTCATTAATTTCATAAAACTTCACATCATGCTACTGTTTCATCATTATTCACTAAGGAGTTCTCCTCCAAATGATGTTTTCACTTTTTAGTTCATCACTACTAGCAATATGTTTCGTTCGTTCACTTGCAGTATGTCTATTCGAAAAAGAATTATAATCCCATCCAAACATCACACATTTACCTTGAGACAACATGCATAGTCCATCTTCCTGCATTTTCCATACACATTCTTCATTAGGAATGTGACAAATACTTGTGTCATCCGAATCAAACAAATTGAGTATCTTGCGTTTTTCCTCTAATTCCAAGAGACAAACAAATGTGTTTCGTCCAGGCACAATACTTGCGGTGATGTTATTTGCTTCTCCTGGTTTTAGTTCGATCCCTTGATCTTCATTAAGATATTCTCCATGTACAGTACAATATCTTGTAACCACACTTGGAGTTTCATTTTTTATGATCACAGTAAAAACATCATGGGAGAGTTGTGAATGAACACATAAAAAACTAACTAGGAAGAGGCAAAGGACAAAGTGATGATGTGATGAGGAAGACATAGTCATGATTTTTTTTTTTGTCAACTTTAATTTGTTGTTGTTATGCTTGTGATTTTCGTCTTGTTAATGCTGACCACAATTTATAGTGATTTATTTACGTGTAAGATATGGTTTTACATTAACTACTTTATTTAATATTAAACTATTGTGATAGCTAAATTACGTGTCTTATTTTTCAGGTTAATTACTAATCTATTTTCAATCTCATATTTTAAGAAAACTTTTATATTAAAACTCTTTGGATAATCTAATAGTTTACTCTGACTCCATTGATTGGCGGAGCCAGAATTTTCAATAAGGTGGTTCAAAATCTGAAGAAATAAATACAGGAAGTAGCCAAAGGGGGTTCAACATCTACTATATTTATACCTAAAAAATTATTTTAACCATGTAAAAATAATATACTTTTCCGCCAAAGAGGTTCGGATGAACCCCTAATGATAAGATGACTCCGCCACTGTCTCTGACAATGTATAAACTTAAACTTCAATTGAATTTACCTATAATTTGATGTATGGTAAAAACTTATCGAGAATCTGGCACCAAGTATTTACGTAAAGCCAAATTGCCAATGAAGCCTATATACGCATAATGCGTATTTGCACATAGGATTTTAGAGCTTAATTAACTTTGGTTAACTAACATGCACTTTTACCTTATTAAATAACTTAACTACAATAAATTTACGTAATTTAAGGTAAATATCTAGATAAATATTTATCATTAACGTATAGAAGTCAAACTCTTAATTTTTTTTTACTAGTTATCAGTATTGGCTTAAAGGTTGCCCTTTATTTAGAACTATGTAGTACGAATTATGCTAGGAGAAGGGGTAGAAGTTCACTTTTTCTTGTCCGAATTCAACAATACATAAAAGGAAGTAAATTAAAATAATTTTCCTAACAAACAATGTTTCACATTGGTAGATTGCATTTAATTTTTGTTTAACAAAATAAACACCATTTAATTCATTGCGTTTGTGTTTGGGTTAGGGTTTGAAAGCTTCCACTTCTTAGAGGGTGTTTGGATTGGCTCAAGTCAGTTTTTGACTTCTGAAAGTGTTTGACAAATATAAAAGTAACTTAAAATAAGTCAAAAATGATTTAAAATAAGTTAGGAAGTGCTTGGCAAGGTAAAAATGACTTAAAATAAGTCAAAAACCAAAGTAGATCTCCCTTACTTTATATTTTTTTTTGACTTAAAAGTCATTTCAATTTGACTTTTTATTTTTAACTTAAAATTAAACTTACTTATTTTAAGTCAATACAAACGGGCTCTTAGTTTTGTTATACTCTCTCTATTTTTTTTTTTTCCAATATATGAAAATAGATAATTTATTTTGCTGAACTTTTCGACACAAATCATGAGATTATAGTCCATAAACTTGGGGACATTGCAATTTAATTACCATTATATTGTGACAAAAATCTTGTTCGGATTTATGTACAATATATATAATAAAGTTATTTTGCACGTTCTATTTTATAGGACATTATTATAGTTGACACAAAACTTAAAAGAAAAAATGAAAAACTTTTGACACATTCCAAAAATATCATAAGAACGTGTTGTGATAAATATACCATTACATTTCTTTGGCTATTGTAAGAGAAGAATAAATAATTACTCCATGAGCAGTTTAATTAACGCATAAATTCAAATAAAAATGACATTGGAGCATTTTGAATTATTTCCCCATAAACCCAATGCGATTTTGGAAGATCCTTACTTATTGATAATAAAGTTCAAGGCATATTAACTTTGGAAGAATAATAAATAGATTAACAAGTTATTATACTCAATTCATATCTTTTTTCTCATTAATTTCATAAAACTTCAAATCATGATACGACAATTTCATCATTATTCATTAAGGAGTTCTCTTCCAAATGATGTGTTCACTTTTTAGTTCATCACGTGTAATATACTTAGTAGATGGTTCACTTGCAATATGTCTAATCGATAAACTATTATCCCAATCGAACATCTCACATTTACCTTCAGAGCACATGCATAGTCCATCTTCCTGTATTTTCCATACACATTCTTCACTAGGATTGTGACAAATACTTGTGTCATTCGAATCAAACAACGTGACAAGATCCGCATATTTCTTTCCTAAGTGCAAGATACAAGAAAGTGTGTTACTTTTTCCAGGAAGAAAAGTTGTGGTTATGTGATCAGACATTCCTGGATTTAGCAAGATCTCCTCTCCAGGATCTATATCATCATTTACGTAACATTGTTCTTTAATCACATTATTTGGACTTTCATTTATTAAGATCACAACATAAGAGCTTTGTGAATTAACACATAAAAAACTAAGTAGGAATAGGCAAATGACAAAGTGATGATGTGGTGAGGAACGCATACTGATTTTTTTTATTTGATAACTTTAATTTGTTGTCTGTTATGCTTGTGGTTTTTGTCTCGTTAATGAAGGTGACAATTTATAGTGATTTATTTACGTGTGAGATATTGTTTTACATCAACTACTTCATTTAATTTTAATCTATCGTGGTAGCTTGATTACTTCTCTTATTTTTCGGATTAATTACTAATCTCATTTATAATAGTCAATTGAGTTTACGTAATGTATATCATCAATGTAAACAATTTTTACTATCATGTATTTTTATCTATTGCGATAGGTAACATATTTTGCTCATATTTTAAGAAGACTTTTCTATTAGAATTCTTTGGATAACCTAATAGTCAAACTTAAATTCCAATTAAATTTACATATTATTTGATGTATGGTAAAAAATTATCGACACCCAATATTTACAATATCAAGCCAAAGATGCCAATATACTCATAGTGTGTGTTCGCACATAGATTTATAGAACTTAATTATAATTAACTAACATGCACTTTACTTTATTAAATAATTTAAAACTATAGTAAATTTACATAATTTAAGGTAAATATCAGAATTAATATCTATCGTTAATGTATAGAAGTCAAACTCTTAAAAAGGAAAATAATTCTACTTGCTACCGGTGTTTATTTAGAGCTAGTACGAATTATGCTTGGAGAAGGGGTAGAAGTTTACTTTTTCTTGTTCAAATCAAATAAATCATAAAAGGGAAGTAAATTAACTAATAAACAATGTTTCATATTAGTAGATATGCATTTAATTTTAATTTTATTTTTAAAAATAAACATCATTTAATTCATTGCGTTTGTGTTTACGTTTGCTTTTGAATGCTTCCACTTCTTAATTTTGTTAGCATTTGCAAAGTAATTGAAAAATTGTCATTATACTATTTTTTTCTTTGCTATTTTCTCAGCAAAATTTCAGAGATAGATTTTGAATTGAGTTAAATTTAAGATTGATTTCTTTATTTTCAGCGCTCTAAAAAATGACTATCCTACTTAAATTTTAAGCAAGAAATGGAGTACGTGAAGTGCAAAAATAGCCACTTTTAGGGTTTCTATTTAAAAAATTGTCAACATATTTAAAATATAGTCAAATATTACATCTATTATATTTTTGACATGTTCGAGTGATTTGTTAGTTACATAAATTAATTAGTGAGTTTGTATAATATATTTGGACCAAATAAAATTACTTTTCACATTAGTGTATTATTATGTCATGATGCGATACTCAACGTAAGTTTTTTTCTCTCGTCATATTTCACTTGGTAAAAATCTACTTGTAATGATTGAAAATTGGAATTGTTTGGACATATATAATTGTATGTATTAAATCACGACCCAATGTATATGATACTTCAATTTTTTGCTTATAGAAAACTAATTTAATCAACTTTTAAAGTTAAAATTAAATTTTAATTAATTATTTTTTTTTAAAAATATTAATATTAATTTTTTTTAAAAAAAAATACATAAGTTATAATTCTTCTCATATCAATATAATAAAAAAAATACTTAAATTATAATTCTTCTCATATCAATATAATACAAAATTTGAATTTGAAAGGCAAATTTTTTTAGTACGAATATCGGGAATTTTAGGTGGAATGGGGCATTAAAAAAACGGAAAGAAAAATTCATTGAATTATCGGAATTCCTCTTCATATACAAGATAATCAAGGAATATTCATAATCAAGAATGCAAGAAAAAAAATCATGTAGACTAGATTCAAAACGGACAATATCACATCATGTAAGAGTATTTTTGGACAAACCGAGCCTATTAACTTTGGAAGAATAAACAAAATAATAAGTTGCTAAACTCTATTCATAACTTTTTTTCATTAATTTCATCAAACTTTAAATCATGATATATCATGCTATAGTTTCATCATTATTCACTAAGGAGTTCTCCTCCAAATGATGTTTTCACTTTTTAGTTCATCACTTGCAATATGTCTATTCGATAAAGAATTATTATCCCATCCGAACATCACACATTTACCTTGGGAGAACATGCATAGTCCATCTTCCTGTATTTTCCATACACATTCTTCATTAGGAACGTGACAAATACTTGTGTCATTCGAATCAAACAACGTGAAAAGATCCGCATATTTCTCCCCTAATTGCAAGCTACAATAAAGTGTGTTACCTTTTCCAGGAAAAAAGGTTGTGGTTATATTATTAGACATTCCTGGATTTAGCAAAACCTCCTCTCCAGGATCTATATCATCATTTACAAAACATTGATCTGTAGCCACATTATTTGGACTTTCATTTCTTAAGATCACAACATAAGAGCTTTGTGAATCAACACATAAAAAACTAAGTAGGAAGAGGCAAAGGACAAAGTGATGATGTGATGAGGAAGGCATACTGATTTTATTTTTTGTTAACTTTAATTTGTTGTTGTTATGCTTGTGATTTTTGTCTTGTTAATGCATGCCACAATTTATAGTGATTTATTTACGTGTGAGATATGATTTTACATTCACTACTTCATTTAATGTTAACCTATTGTGGTAGCTAGATTACGTGTTTTATTTTTTGGGTTAATTACTAACATATTTTCTATCTTATATTTTAAGAAGACTTTATATTAAAACTCTTTGAATAATCTAATAGTTTACTCTGACCATGTATAAACTTAAACTCCAATTGAATTTACCTATAATTTGGTGTATGGTAAAAACTTATCGACAATCGGCATTCAGTATTTATATAAAGCCAATGAAGCCAATATATGCATATAATGCGTATTTGCACAGGTTTTAGAGCTTAACTATGGTTAACTTAACTAACATGCAATTTTACCTTATTAAAAAAATTTAACTATGATAAATTTACGTAATTTAAGGTAAATATCTAGATAAATATTTATTACTAACGTATAGAAATCAAACTCTTAAAAAGAAAACAATTTTACTAGTTATCCCCGTATTGACTTAAATGTTGCTCTTTATTTAGGACTATGTAGTACTTCCTCTCCTCTGTCCCTAATTACTTGTCCACTTTTAAATTGACACATCTATTAAGAAAACAATTATTGACCTAGTGAGTTTACCATTTTACCATGTTAATTATAAAGTGGATGAATTAAAAATTTAAGATTTTCAAGAAATTCTACCCTTTTCAAAGTAATTAATTGAGAGTATAATAGGTAAAATTATTTTGTCCTTTCTTGATTTGTCAAAATGGATAAGTAATTAGGGACAACTATAAAAGAAAAAGTGGACAAGTAATTAGGGACAGAGGAAGTACGAATTATGCTAGGAGAAGGGGTAGAAGTTCACTTTTTCTTGTCCGAATTCAACAATATTTAGAAGGAAGTAAATTAAATAATTTTCCTAACAAACAATGTTTCACATTGGTAGATATGCATTTAATTTTGTTTAACAAAATAAACACCATTTAATTCATTGCGTTTGTGTTTGGGTTTGAAAGCTTCCACTTCTTAGAGGGTGTTTGGATTGGCTTAAAAGTTTGTCAAACCTACTTTTAAATCAGTTTTTGACTTCTGAAATTGTTTGACAAATATAAGAAATGAGCAACTTATAATAAGTAAAAAATGATTTAAATTAAGTTAGAAGTGTTTGGCAAGGTAAAAAATGACTTAAAATAAGTTAGGAAGTGTTTGACAAGGTAAAAAATGACTTAAAATAAGTCAAAAACCATAAGTAAGTCTTCTCGTATTTTTTATTATTTTGACTTAAAAGTCATTTCAGTTTAACTTTTTATTTTTGATTTAAAATTAAAGCTACTTATTTTAAGCCAATCCAAGCGGGCTCTTAGTTTTGTTATACTCTCTCTATTATTTTTATTTTTCCAATATATGAAAATAGATAAGTTATTTTGCTGAACTTTTCGACACAAATCATGGGATTATATTCCATAAACTTGGGGACATTACAATTTAATTACCATTGTATTGTGACAAAAATCTTGTTCGGATCTATGCACAATATATATAATAAAGTTATTTTGCACGTTCTATTTTATAGAACATTATTATAGTTGACACAAAACTTAAAGAAAAAATGAAAAACTTTTGACATATTCCAAAAATATCATAAGAACGTGTTGTGATAAATATACCATTACATTTCTTTGGCTATTGTAAGAGAAGAATAAATAATTACTTCATGAATAGTTTAATTAACGCATAAATTTAAATTAAAATGACATTGGAGCATTTCGAATTATTTCCCCATAAGCCCAATGAGATATTGGAAGATCCTTACTTATTGATAATAAATAAAGTTCAAGCCATATTAACGTTGGAAGAATAATTAATAAATAGATTAACAAGTTATATATTAAACTATATCCATATCTTTTTCTCATTAATTTCGTAAAACTTCAAATCATGATAATACAATTTCATCATTATTCACTAAGGAGTTCTCTTCCAAATGATGTGTTCACTTTTTAGTTCATCACTTGTAATATGCTTTGTTGGTTCACTTGCAATATGTCTAATCGATAAACTAGTATCCCAATAGAACATCACACATTTACCTTGGGAGAACATGCATAGTCCATCTTCCTGTATTTTCCATAGACATTCTTCACTAGGAATATGACAAATACTTGTATCATCCGAATCAAACAACGTGAAAAGAACCACGAAATTCTGCCCTAAGTGCAAGGTACAAGAAAGTGTGTTACTTTTTCCAGGAAAAAAAGTTGTGGTTATGTGATTAGACATTCCTGGATTTAGCAAGATCTCCTCTCCAGGATGATATGTATCATCATTTACATAACATTGTTCTTTAGCCACATTATTTGGACTTTCATTTCTTAAGTTCACAACATAAGAGTTTTGTGAATTAACACATAAAAAACTAAGTAGGAAGAAGCAAAGGACAAATTGATGATGTGATGAGGAAGGCATACTGAATTTTTTTTCGTTAACTTTATTTTGTTTTTTGTTATGCTTGTGGTTTTTGTCTTGTTAATGAAGGCCACAATTTATAGTGGTTTATTTACGTGTGAGATATTGTTTTACATCAACTACTTTATTTAATTTTAACCTATCATGGTAGCTAGATTACGTCTCTTATTTTTCGAGTTAATTACTAGGGTGTGTTTGGTATGAAGGAAAGCATTTTTCGGAAAATGTTTTCCAATTTTCTCATGTTTGGTTGGGTTAAATGTTTTGGAAAATGTTTTCCAAATCAACTCATTTTCCTCAAATTTAAGGAAAATGACTTCCCTTCAAAACTTAAGGAAAACATTTTCCAAAACTTTATTC
>JAJOOS010011580.1:0-16239 GCA_029582725.1 Solanum chiquidenum | reverse complement strand
AAGTTGGAAGGGGAGATGTTTGTATATGTTTTATATATCTTTGATCAAGAAGAGCAAAGGAAATAAAATTGGAAGAAAATCTAATCCTTTTTTTACGTTCTTATTGATCTAGACTAGAAGAAATGTTATACTGTCAATTAAAAATATGTGGTCATAACCAATGATCAAGCTTTTTTCACTCTTTTTTCACTATCTATGTGATAGTTCAAAACAATTGGTCATCTCTGCCTACTGCTGCCTCCTCTTTTCAGTTATTATAGTGTCCTCCATTTTGTTAGTGAAATAATGGAGGGGAGCCTATTATGGTGGGGTACATGTCCTACATGCTCATTCATTATTATGGAATATGTACTTGGTCCCACTCTCTTATCTATCCCTCTACTCTACAATCACAAACTTTTTAATATCAAAAATTCTTATAGGAAAGCGTTATAGACTAAAAAAAAAAAGTATATCTTATAAATCGAGACCAGGAAGAAATATTAGATGTATGTAACTCTATGACTAAAAAGAAAAGTATATCTATAGAAGAAATATTGGATGGAATTTAGAGTTGGTAATTAAAAGTATCTAGTGTGTACTATATTGATTTAAATTTGATGAATATAGGAATTAAGAGAGTAGTGGGGTAGGAGGTGTAGGAGTAGCATAATTGGGTATAGTGGGGGAAGACAGATCCATGAATGTAAAGAGTAGCAAAATATTAATTATATATATATATAGAGAGAGAGAGAGAGGGGAGAGAGAGAGAGAGCATGTGATGAGTGATGGAGACAAGCTAACCACTTTTTTTATATCCAAAAAATCTAACGGCGTTGACACTTTGACACTATTTTTCTCCTCTTTTATATATACATACATTACAAAAAATAAATACTTAACCAAGTATATAGTAGGTTATTTGTCATATTTTTTAGATTATATTATTATTATTTAGAGAGAAATATTGTAAATACTGATAAATTTGGAATAAATTATTAGTTTTGTTCTCGAATTATTGTCATTCTTAAAAGCAACTCTCTACTTGACTAACTAAACTTATATACATTCTCGATCTGCCACATGACATAATAAGTGGTCTCAAACTATTGTAGAAACATGCGACTCTTAATTAAAAAACGAAGAGAAATATTGAAAACACCTCTAAACTTGACGGAAATTTAGTGGGGGTGTTTCAATCATGTTACAAGATTGGAGTATATTTAAATTCAATTAGTCAGTTTTTTTAAGACCTCTAATCTTGTATTGCTTCTTAAAAGCACCTCCTATTCTCTTTCTTCTTCTAAAAAAAATATATACTTGTTCATTTTATTTATGGAACAATGTTCTTACATGGATAATTCATCAATAATTAAAATATCGAAGTAAATTACACCATTATGAATTAAATTTTGTGATCTCTTAAAAGAGGATTGAAAATAAGATCTCATTTTAGTGTAAGATAATATTATTTATTGTAGTGTACTAATTAAATGAAGTGGAAAGATGCAGAATGATAAAAGGAAATCCAATAAAATAAGAAAAAAATACAAATAAAAAATATAACAATGAGACAAAGTACAACACCCTAGGGCCCCACTAGAGTGTGATTGGTGGTACTTTTAGCCAAAAGAGTACAACTCTGTTTGCAGTATCTTTTTCACAAGTCATAACTCATGTACAAATATGACTTCTTAATGTGTTGTATATACACAAAGCATTTGCATGTTACTTTTATCATCACACACTTATATTTTGCAAATTTTTTTTTGTAATTTTATTAGTACTATACTCTTCTAATTTCAAAATATCATTGTTTTTAGAGAGAATTATCTTATTTATATTCGAATTACCTTAGCTTTTCAATTAAAAAGTACATCACAAACAGTTGATGTAAAAGGAACTTTTTTTTCTCAATTTGAACAAGTCTAAATTCCTGTATTTTGAGAACATATAATAAAAATGTTTTTATGTGGGTAACTGTATATTTTGAAAAATGCTTGACTTCTAGACTTCCATTAAAGACGAACAAAACATATTTTACCATCCGAATTTATAGACTAGTTATTCCTTTGGTCTCGGTTTATATGACTCACTTTTTTTTATCAATCTAAAAAAGAATGATACGTTTTTATATTTAGTAACAATTAAACTTTTAAATGCTTATTTACCCTTATTGAAATAATTTATAATTATACAAACATCTAGCACTTATTTTAGATCACAATTTTTTTTTAAAATTCTTTCTTTCTTAAACATTGTGTCAAATCAAATAATTCATATAAAATGAGACGGGGGAATATAATAATAGCATTGTTTTTTGGTTCCTCCATGCAAATAAGGGGGAAGGAATTAATATTCCTGAAAATATGTTTGCAAGGACCAAATTATTCAATGGGTGAGATTCAAGGAAAGTTGTTTGGTCACATGAGGCATTCATTAAATTGTAGCTCCAGATCCAAAACTTATAATTCTGCATTCCTTCTTTATGGACACACCTACCACCCCTAGTACATTTTAATGCTCTACCTTCTTTTTTTTCTATTCGATGTAGGATATTTATATTAAAATTTGATTAATTTAGAAGGAACAAAATTGACACATCTAATTAAAGAAGAAGTAACTCCAATGGCAACCCATATTCTTTGGTGGTTAATGTTGTACTTCATTTTCATTGACTCACCTTAAAAATCTTACATTTATATATTGGTCACATTTTACAAGTGATTACTTTCCTGTTGACCTTTCTAAAATTAATGTATTTGTTTTAATTATCACCTTCTTCATAATTTAGGGTTGTGTATGGATTGAATTTGAGAATTATCTGTTTTATATAACGATTTTTAAATTTCGCAAAATGTAATTCAAATAATCTTAAATTGGACTGAAATTTTGAAGTTTGGCTTTGAAGTAATTATTAACTTGGATATAATTTGAATTTTTAGTTTAAGTTTGTAAGTTGAGTTGTTTCTTTTCGTATTCAAATAAAATATTTATATCAAATCAACTTAATTATTGCTATCACAATCATCTAAATAAAGTATTCATGCAAGTAATGAAACCATTACTAAGGAAATGTAACAGAAGCATTGATAAGATCCTGTGAATTAATAAATCCAACATAGTAAAATCATGTCACAGAGAATTTGCTGACAATAAAAATAAAATATCTAAGAAGTAGTTAGAGTAAAAATTAACAAATTCGAACACATTGAACTTAGGTATTGAATGTATATATGAGGTGATGTGTGATGAATAAGGTATATTTTTGACTTATTAGGTTGTACATATAGGTAATGCAATAATGTCTATTGGGTTATCCGGATAGGGATAATTATTATAAGGTATTTTAGATATCCAAAAATCTAAAATTTCAAATTCAAAATTCAAAAAATTTAAAATTAAATCTGTAATATATTTTATATAATTAAAATAGACTTAATAATAAATATCTAAATAATTTAAAATCATATTTAAAAATAAAAAGACTTACTGACTGACATCCTGTCAACTAGATATTAGATTTTCTCTTGCATTATTTTTAACGACAGATATCCTGTCAACTAGATATTGCATCATTTATGCCAATCACAATTGCTCTTGCATTGTTCTCAAATCTTACCAATTTGCCATTTATTTATCGATTGACTAACTAGATACTTGCTATAATATGTCATACTCTCATATGTAATATCCATAATTAAAATATAACTTTTAAACACAAAATTAAGCATTAAATCTCAAAATCAAGAATCGAATTGTCATAGTATTCAATAATTATTTGGCACTTGAGAGATTAATTATTGGATCATGTAATCATTAACAACTAAATAATTTCTAAATATACGATAAAAATATATAATTTATAAGGATGGTATTAATAAAATGAAGAAATATAGTTATGCTGTGGTGTACGAAGAATTTATCATAAGCAGTATCACCCGTTTAAAATGAGAGTATATATATACAAAATACTTGTTTTTACAAAGCACCAAATAATTACTACTAAACAAAGAAGGTCAAATAAAAAATAAAAAATGAGGTTGTGGAGGTTTGAACACAAAACCATCTAGGCTGCATGCATTATTTGTTTAAGAAGTGTCACTTATAATATATATAATCGTTATATCTGTTTTTGTTTCTTAATTATATATACTTATTTAGTAAGTTTTTCCAACGAAGCAGTGTCACATGACACCCCTTTCACCCTCCTAAATCCGCCTCAGCATGTCTGGCACGCGGATTAGAAATATTTAACAACATGATTATTCATGTGACTAAAATTTGAAGTTATCGTAAATATAAATATTAAGCATAATAATATCATTCTTGTTTTACGTAGGAAAATTCACGTGAAAACATTTGGCTGTTTATTGGGACAGACCCACGTTGATTTTGTGTGTTGCCGTTACAATTAAATGTCGTCTTCTTTAAAATCTCACTCTTTTAATACGACAAATTACAAACTATTCATACTATTATTATTGTTATTATATGATCATATATTCCTCTTTCACTCTATGAATTCCTACTCAACTTGTTAAAATAATAAATTAAACGTATTTTATTCTTCACATCGATCTTTTAAAAAAGTGAATGGTTTCTTTAATTTGTTTTGAGCAAATCTTATTTTTTTTAAATTTACTTTTAGAATTGAATTCGATTCAACGTTCATTTCTTTAATATGATATTGAATAAAGATGTATTCAATATTATAGCAGTGAGGTTATTTGAATCCACCACTTTGGATACAAATAAGAAATTTATAAAAATTTAATAAAATTATTATAACTAATGGGTCTGAATCTATAATTTTTAAAATATAAGAGGTTCAAAATTAAAAGTCTTAAATTTTGAACTCAAATAGTTTAATTCTAAATTTGTGTCTCTATTATTTAAGCAAGACGCATTGCAATTATTGTCTCTCAATATTAGGTATTTTTATTAAATCATCCACACTCCAAATGTTCAGTCTTGAACGCGAGGGAGGGGAAAGGGGAAGGGTGTGAAGAGTCACACAACGATTGTTTATGGGATGAGTGATCTCTTTAATATATATGACTTGAACAATCTTTTAGTTTTGAGATGACTTTTAGGATTAAGTTAAGATCAAAATTCATTTTATTAACATGGTATCAGAGCATAACACATCTCAAATCTCATTTTCAATATTGATCCTTCTATTTAATTGCGCACACACCAAATATCTAGTTCTAAGCAAGAAGGGAGGATGTGTGGAAAATCCACATTATCCCTCAAGAAATAACTTCTTTTTTTTTATTAAGTCATTAGTTTCCATAAAGGGTTTAAGCAAAATAAAATAAAATATAATGAGACATTTTTGGAATAACTTGAAAATAAAGTGGCAAAATTAGAATGTATAAACTCACACAGTATCTTTTACTGGTCCCTTTTCTTATTGTCTGGATTTTCAATCATTTCATATCACAAAAATTGCGGCAGTTTTAAAGGGGGGAAATTGTTTACAGCATTTAAGCTAAATTAACCACTAAATTTCACTTATTTTTTCTGGTTTGAGAAATATTCTTCCCCTTACTTTTTTAATAAGGTAATATATTATGTTGATTATAAATTAGTGGTTAAAATTGAGTTGGATATCATTGAATGAAGTTTTGCAATATAAATAATGACCTTCATTTATGATTAATTATTACTAATATATTTATCCAAAATTATAAAAATAATTAAAAGTACCTAATAGTATCTTTAGGTGGAGAATTTTTTGTTCAATTTGAACTGCTTTTTGGGAGAAATATCAGGATTTTTTTCCACGAGGCCTCTCAGTAGCTTTTATAAAAGTGCCAAGAAATACTACAAATTAGTTGTACTAAGTACTAACATAATGATGATGAGAGATGAAGTTGACAACCGCTAACAAATGTTGTGGTGTAATGATAAATATTTTTTTTTAATTAGAAGTCTCATGTTTGAGATACAAAGTATAATTTCATATTTAATCGAACTTTAATATGAATATCAAACACTAAATGAAAAATAAAATAAAAAAATTGTTGAAGTTGACAGCCACTCCTCATTTACTTTTTCTCTCTCTGTATATCTCCTTGAGTTTTCACTAGGTAAGTGGATAATTATAGTAGGTTTGATTCACTTTAATTCACGTCTAATGTAGTAATGTGTATAATAGAGAATGATGATTTCTACATTTTAATAAATATTTTAATTTTATCTTATTAAACTTAACAATGTCTTTCCTAAATCAATAACCTCAAAAAGATATTCTAATTAAGATAGAGTAATTAAAGTTTTAATGTCTAAATAATTAATTTTAAATTAATAAAGTATAATTTTATATAATTATTGGTATTATATTAATATATATGAATTTTATATGTGACTATTTACTAGACTATGTGACCTAACCAGAAAGAGCTAATGCCTTAAAATAGAAAAGAAGACATTCAAGTTAGAATTTGTTCTTTCGCTCCTTGCTGCATGAGTGGCATATAAAAAAAAAAACCTTTCTCAAATTTGAAGCGATGAATGATCAGCCTTTCCTCGAATTCGAAGCGATGAATCATCTCTTAGCCTAGGGTATTTGATATTTCAATTTAATTTTATATCGAATATCAATTTTAAAAAAATGTATATTAAATATCATAATATCAAAAATTACAACATCAAATTTTTTAATTTCGATATGGTATTCAGTATTTACCCTGCCATGACCATCCCTAATAGCCAGTCATACATGAGCTATTTTTGAAAGAAAACGTTCTACCAGTTGAAAGTTGAAATTAATTTTTTAACCAGTTCTACTTTCATCTAATTGATTGAACTTGCAGTTGAAACCATGAGAGTCTTGACCTAGCTATAAATAAGATAAATTTATGTCAAACAATCATTAAAGCGTGTTATGAAATACTTGGTATAAAGACTTCCTTATTAAAATTTTTGGGTTTCATCAACCATCAAAATGGAATGTTAAAATCTCCTGTAAATGAAAATCTTTAGGATCCAAATCTTAAATCAGTCGAATCAGTAAATTTCAGACGATAGACAAAAGGAAAAATATTTTATAAAATATATATGTTTTGTTTTGGTCAAATATAGGAAATTCGTCATCCAAATATCATTTTTTTCTTCTAATTTGGATTAAGTTATTTCTAGATGACAACGTACTTTAAATCATTCGTACCAAATGTAATTCGTATATAAGTATATTTCAAAAGTGTATATAATATTTCAGGAGAGGTATCAAGTTTGATGAAAAACTACATTATTTATATATAATTAAATTATTATTTTTTCGTATATATTAAATGTTGAACCCTCTACATTCTACAATATTTTTTAATATTTTTTTTTGAATCTCTTAATAAAAATCTTGACTCTGTTACTGACAATACTCCGTAAGGAGAATTGGATTAGTTTCCATTGTTTGAGTTTAAAGAGTTTCCACTATATATAACATTATATATATGTACATTAATTAATAAAAGAAATTAATATATTTTTTAGTATTGTTTTGTCATGTCTTTAAGTCAAAGGGAACAGTAGAGCAGGTGGTTCTTTACATAAACCTTTTAGGCAGAAATTTGACTAAAATGATAGATGTGGTTGGAAGTTGCTTTTTATAAACTTAGATATGGAATTTGACGTTTTGAAAATGAAACTTATGTCTTTATGGATTATTTTTTTATAAATTCAGAATATACGCATTACGAGTCTTTCATTTATACTTTATAGTGAGAATGCATGTGCTTCCAACTTCATGTCCCATCACGAAATTCTTTTGTTTTAATTTGGGGAAAATTATAAATAGCACCTTGTAATTGTCGGAATAAATCATTTACACATTTAACTAATCGAACGACTTATTATTAGAGATGATGTTTTTAAAGGAAATATTATATAATCAGACATACTTCACTATCATGTATATTATTATTATTTATACTTTTAAAATATTACGTATTTTATCACTAATTAAGAGTTTTCTACGTATTTTACACTTAGAAACATGTATTTCTACTACCAAAAACACAAAATAAAGAGAGAGGCGAGCGAGATTCATATGTATCCCAAATTCATGTGAATCACACAAGATATCAGATACATGAAGACTGATGAGCAAAATGGGAGAGAAGCGAAGGAGGCGATCGAGATTTTCTATGTATCTGAGATATATGCAAATCCACTTGGATACAATGTGTCTAGAATAAATTACACCTAATTTTGAATCCATGTATCTGAGATACATGTATCTAGAGGAACCAAAATCTATACGTAATATTACAAACTAGAATCTATCTAAGTAATTAATATAATAATTGGATATGATTATGAAAACATAAGTATTATTGATACAATGTGTGATATTTATACATGTACAAGTACAGAAGAAAAATGAGTTTGTTGAACATAAGAGACCTAAAGAGAAGAAGAACTAACTATGTATATAACTCAAGCATACTAATGTACTAGGACTATACACTCAATATACCAACGTACTAAGACTTTACATCCTTATCCTTATCATGCGCCCTCAACATTGACTCAATTTGCTTGAGACCAATGTTCGCTAAAGAGGTGGGAAAAAACCCTTTTGGGAAGTGTTTTAGTTAACGTATTTGTTAGTTGAGCTCCGGTTGGAATGTGAAGAACTAATTTTTTTCCACTTTCCACTTGGTCATAGACAAAATGAAAGTCAATTGCCACATGTTTTGTTCGACTGTGAAAGACTAGATTACAGCACATGTATATGACATCAATATTATCGCAAAAAATCTTAAGAGAACAAGGCAACTTGAACCGAAGTTCTTGCAGTAGGTTGGTTAGCCAATAGAGCTGTGTTTCAGCCAAATATTAGATCTGACAATAATGTATTTCTTGTTAGAGCACCAACTAATTAGATTCTTACAATAAAAATAACATAGGCTAAAGTGGAGTGTTTAGTATCGGGAATATCATCCCAATTTGCATCTGAGTAGGTGAGTAGTTGAGAAGAGTTATCATGTTTGAGTTGAAGTCCATAGGTTATGGTTCTTTTCACATAATGAATAAGCCTCTTTGTTGCTTGCCAATGTTTAGTTGATGGAGAGTATTGCAATTGAGCGAGCTTATTTACTACAAAGCATATAACAAGTCGTGTGATGGTGATGTATTGCAATGAGTCAATGACCTGCCTATAAAATATAGCATCTGCTGGAAAAAAATTGTCATCCAAGCATAAAATGTCACTTGTGAACAGAGGAGTGCTCACATTGTTTACATTCAGTATATTTAACTTGTTGAGTATGTCTACAATGAAACTACTTTGTGTGAGAGTCAATACATAATTATGTTATATAACTTCAACACCTAAGAAATGTAAAAGGAACAAGATCCTTATCGAAAATCTATCACCTAACTGTTTAATTATTGGATAGACTTGTGTGTTGTTAGAGCTTGAAACAACAATATCATATCATAGATCATAACAATAATGAGAGAATTAGGAGATCATTTGATGAATAAAGAATCATCAGATTTGGAATGAGCAAATCCACATGATAAGAGAAACTCTTTTATTTCAGTATTATCATACTCATGGTGTCTAGCGAAGTCCATAGATAGATTTTTGTAGTTTTCACACATGATTTGAAAATTGAGAATCGACAAATCTAGGTGGTTGTTGCACGAAAACTATATCATATAGAGTACCCTCTAAAAAGGCATTGTTTACGCCAAGTTGATGTAATGAGCATTTAAGATACATAACTAGGGATAAAATAAGTGGAATACTTGTTGTTTAACTAGACCAGAGGTGGAATGAAAGTCAACTCCAAGACGTTGATGAAATCCTGTTTCCACTAATCTGGCTTTATAACACTCTATGGATCCATTAGGCTTGTGTTTGACACAAAAAACCCATAAACACCTAACTACGTCTTGAGAGGGAATAGATGAAACCAATGACCAAGTTTTATTTTTAAGTAAGCTACATGTTCTTCTGTCATTGAGGCCTGACATTCATGATATTTGGATGTTTGACTGAAGGTGTTTGGGATAAGCGTAAGGATTTTTACAGTTGAGTTTGCAAGGTAAGAAAAAACCACTTTGGGTTTGAAAATATTATTTTCAAACCTAGTGACCATTCGATTTGATGGTGTTTTAAAAGTAGGTTGTGGAGATGCATATGGACTGCTATTTTGAAAAGAAGAAAAAAAAAGTGTGCAGGAGGACTTATAGTAGAGTTGGTTGGCACGTCATCTTGATGGTCTTGAGTTTGCGATTCATGAGTAGATATGGAGTTGACCAAATCAACAGTAGCAACAAATTAAATTGGACCTGTAACAACATGAGGTTAAGGAGGTTGTAAGGAAGAAGAAGGACTAGAGGGATCATTTAGACACAATCATTTTTTCATGGTGCAAGACTTATGGACGAAAGAGGTGAGGATAGTTAGTTGTCAATGGAAAAATATGTTCAAAATATACGAAATTTCTGAAGATATACACTTTTAAAGAGGCAAGTTCTAGGAAAGCAGAACTATTTGTGGCAGATGAATATCCCATGAATACACAAGGATTGGAGTAGGGATCAAGTTTGGTTTACGTGTAAGACTTTAACCATGGATAACAAAGACAACCAAATACCGTTAGTTTAAGAGGGATTCAGGTAGTTTTAAAGAGACATTGAAATAGAGATTTAAGACTTAAAAGTGGTGTTGACTTTATGTTGATGAGGTAGACTAGATTGGAATGCAAGGAACCAAAATTTGAGAGGGGCAGAAGCTTGGTGAAGAAGAGTTAAAGTGGTGTCCACAACGTGACGATGTTTTCTTTCGACCGTGCCAACTAGCTGGGAGTGTATGGAGGACTTATGAGATGCTGGATCCCAAAGTTCAAGATAATGAATTTAAGGCCAATGTATTCACATTCCCCATTAGTGTACAACATTTAATTCTCAATTGAAATTAGTTTTGAACCATTAGAACATAATTAGTGAACTTTTTCTTAACGTCTAATTTGAATTTTAGAATAAACAACCAAGTATATTTAGTGAAATGATTAACAAAAAAACATTGAATTTTAAATTATCAAAAGAGATAATTGGAGAGACCTAGAACTTGTAATTAAAGTGTAACTGTAATACCTCGCACCTAGAAACGACTATAAAGAGTTTAAAATATGAAAATATAGATTTTGGAAAGACTAAGGAAAACTGGAAAAATTTAAGTAAGTCAAAGTGAGTTTTTGGTCAACTTCAAGCGACCATAACTCCTAGATCAGGATGATTTAGGTGTAGTTCTAAATATGGTTGGAAAGCTCTTGTAATTATCTTTCCAACGCCGTCAAGTTTGCGCGATTCCGAGTTCGGATGAGTGAGTTATGCTCTTTGGAAGTTGTACTATTGGTTTAGGAAAGTCCAAATCCGGATTTTTTAAGGGTAGTTTGGTCTTTTCCTTACCCTTTTGTTTTAGTTCGTTTTAGCGAATTAATTAAGTGTCTAAACTGAACTTGGTCAGTTTTACGCTTTTGGAAAAGATTAGGGTTTTAGAGAGGAGAAAAGAGAAGGAGAAGCAATGAGATCATCGAGTTTAGCTTGTGGAATTCGTTGGGGGTGATCCCTACAAGGTATGTGAGATCACATAGCGTTGGGTTAGTTCACCCACGCGCCAAGCATGTTTAATTCAGCGTATTTTCTTCCTAAAATGATTGAGGATTGGATGTTCTTGATAGTTGTTCTTGAATTGATTTCGTTCTTGAACATGAGTTGGGATTTAGGAGTTTCTTAATGTTTAAGTGTTGTTTCTTGATGTTTAAGTGTTGTTTCCTTGAGTTGTTTGAGTTAGATTTTGTGTATATGATTTGGGTACATGAATCTAAAGTGAATTTGGGAAAAAGAATCGGATTAAAACGATTTAAGGTCAGAAAATGCGATCAAAAGTTCATCTGAATTTTGCCTGAAAATAGACTGGCGCGACACGCCCCCATAGCGCTAGGAAGGCTGGGGTGGCGTGCCAGCAGTGCGCCAGAAATGAGCCCCAGTAAATTGGGGGCACGCCTGGATTGGCTTTCTTCACCAGTTTTTCGTCGTTTAGCCTATTTAAGTTATTCTAAAGTGTCCTAACACTTTCCATTGATTCTAACTACTCTAAATGACTTCTAAACATCATGAAATCATCCATAAACATGAGATCATGAACTTTGAATCCGTAATTCAATTAAAGGAGAGTTAAGTTCAAAGTCAAGGAAGTTAAGAGTCAAGTCTAGAAGTTAAGGAGCAAGTAAAAGAAGAGTTTCTTAAAGTTTTCAAGGGTCGTTAACAATGTTTTAACGTCGTTTTAAGACTTAAGTTTTAAAGTTAAGCAATAGTAAAGCAATGGTTTGAAGTTATTTTCTTCAAAAAGGTATATGGGGACTATGTATTCCGAAAGAAGTTTAAAAGAAATGTTTTCACATTTAAACAAAATTGGAAACTAAGATTTCCAAAGAGCCTTCGGTCTAGTTTTCAGAAAAGAGTAGTCGCTTTCTAAATCAAGCAAGAAGGGAAAACTTTGATTTCCAGGATAGACTTTGAGCTAAGTTTTTGAGCACTAATCTCAAATCACAGAGGAAATATGTTTTAAAAACATAAGAGCCAGTACATTTTTGGGAGTAGTATTGAGCACCGAATTGGGGGAGCGTTCAAAGAACCCACAATCCCCATAGAACCTTGTAGCCATCATGGGTAGAAGAGGTTCATACTTTTTAGATGAATCCTTTTCAAATTAGACTAGTGAATCCATTAGGCAGTTCAGGTTCTATACCTTTGGCCGGGTATAGGATGCTCTGGCAGCGTGAGGTTGATCGTTGTATCATCACTATAGCTCTTATGTGATGATTGTCGGTTAGAGAAACTCCCACAACAATTATTGTATTTTTATATACATCAGTTCATTTGTATTTATACATACATCTCAGATTTATTGTATCTTTGCATACATATAGTGTTTATAGCATGTTTTGAAACAACTTTTCTTTATATTGCACTTGTTTTAAATTGCTTTATATTGAAATGAGTCGGTCAGGTTGAGTTGAGTTGAGCCAGGTAAGTTATTCAGTTTCTTTCAGATTTCCTTCTAGCTTATGTTGCTTAGCATTCCAACTCGCATAGTCGTACATTAAATGTACTAATGCCAGTTGGCTTGCATCGTCTTATGATGCAGATTCAGGTAACCAGGATCAGCATCCAGCGCCTCGTTGATCCAGTTGAGCAGCTCAGAGTCAGTGGTGAGCCTCTTTGCATTTAGGAGGACTCTTTTATTCGCTTTCAGTCTTTCATTTATTAGGATGTTGTGGGGTTTGTCCCAACATCCATCTCAGTATTTTAGAGGCTTCATAGACAGTCAGACAGTTAGTTATGAGTCTCTTATCTTTGTATTGCAGATGTTTTGCTATGAGACTTAAGTTGCCAATTTGGCTAAGATATTATTTCTTAAAGTTGTAGTTTAAGCTTATTAGGTTGAGTAATTCTTCCGCTGAGTTCAGAAAGCCAGACCAAGGGTTCGCTTGGGCCAGAAATGGTCTTCGAGTGCCAGTCCCGCCTAGGGTGTAGACTCGGGGCATGACAAACTTGGTATCAGAGCACAAAGTTCAAGAGTCCTAGGGAGTCTATGAAGCCGTGTCTGTAGGGTCCTATTTTATCGGTGTGAAGCACGCCACATCTATGATTAGGAGGCTGCAACATTTAGGAATTATCTCACTTCTTTCACACTCTTTTCGTGCGTTAGAGTTTATATCTAAAAAGTTTCCCTTTAATTCGTGCTTGCGCGTGTTTCAGATAACCATGCCTCCATGAAGAGAAGTCAGAGGTCGTCCAGTTAGGAGGAATGTTGAAGAGCAAGAGTTACCTAATGCACCTGAAGTGCAACCACAAATAGAGGTCTCTAATGCTGAGTTTAGAGAGGGTATAAGGATGCTTAGCTAAGTTGTGACCAATCAGGTTGGGCAGCAGAGAGGAGCTCAGCAAGAAGAGCCTGACACTTCAAGGATTCGTGAGTTCTTGAGGATGAATCCCCCAAGTTTAACTGGTTCGAGCACTGCAGATGACCCAGAGAATTTCATTGAGGAACTGAAAAAGGTGTTTGATGTGATTCATGTTGTTGATACTGTGAGAGTGGAGCAAGATGCATATCAGATGAAGAATGTTACTAGGACCTAGTTTGATCAGTGGAAAGGAGGTAGAGCTGAGAATACACCACCTGCGAGTTGGGCATGTTTTGAGGAGGCCTTCTTGGGGTGATTCTTTCCTCGAGAAATGAAAGAGGCTAAGGTACGTGAGTTTCTCACATTAAAACATGATTCTTTGAGTGTGCATGAGTATGGGTTGAAGTTCACCCAACTGTCTCGCTATGCTCCTGAAATGGTTGCGAACATGAGGAGAAAGATGAGTTTGTTTGTTGCTGGTTTGGGTCGCCTGTCAAGCAAGAAGGGCTGAGCAGCAATTCTTATTGGGGACATGGACATCTCGAGGTTGATGGTCTATGTGCAGCATGTTGAGGAAGAAAAGCTGAGGGATAGAGAGGAGTTCAAGAACAAGAGAGCTAAGACAGGGAATGAGTCCGGGCAACAGAAGAGTAATGCAAACCGGCCATCTTTCCAACAAAAACAGAAAGGACCTGCTCCATCATCTGGTAGTATGCCTGCACCTAAGAACAAGAGTGAGTACTATGGTCAAAATTCCCGAGTTAAACCTACCTATTCACAGGGTAGTATGGCGCAAGGGGGTAGTAAGCCTCCTGCCTGCGCCAAGCGTGGTGGGAGCCATTAAGGTATTCGTCGTGAAGGCTCTACTGGTTGTTTCAAGTGTGGTCAGAGTGGACATTTCATGCGAGAGTGTCCAAATAACAGGCAGGATAGTGGGGGCAATAGATCCCAGTCTTCTTCAGTTGCTCCACCAGACAGGGGTGCACCTAGAGGAGCTACTTCTGGTACTGGCGGAGGAACAAACCGTCTTTATGCAATCACCAGTCGTCAAGAGCAAGAGAACTCTCCAGATGTTTTTACTGGTATGATCAAAGTCTCTACTTTTGATGTTTATGCTTTGCTAGACCCAGGAGCGAGTTTATCTTTTGTAACTCCTTATGTTGCTATGAACTTTGATGTTCTTCCTGAGCAACAAAGCAAACCATTCAGTATTTTCACACCTGTTGGTGAGTCTATTCTAGCAGAGAGGGTCTATTGTGATTGTCCCGTCTTCGTCAATCACAAGAGTACCATGACTAATTTAATTGAGTTAGACATAGTAGACTTTGATGTCATTCTTGGTATGGACTGGTTTCATGCATGTTATGCCTCAGTTGATTGTAGAACTTGAGTAGTCAAGTTTCAGTTTCCAAATGAGATAGTCTTAGAGTGGAAAACAGTTCATTTGAATTTTGCCTGAAGGGAGGCTGGCGTGACGCGCCCCCATTGTGCCAAGAAGGCTGGGGCGGCGCGCCAGCAGTGCGCCAGAAATGAGCCCCAGTAAATTGGGGACTGACGCGGCACGCCAGGGACGCTCCCGAATCGGCGTTCTTCACCAGTTATTCATCGTTTAGCCTATTTAAGTTATTCTAAAGTGTCCTAACATTTCCCATTTATTCTAACTACTCTAAATGACTTATAAATATCATGAAATCATCCATAAACATGAGATCATGAACTTTGAATCCATAATTCAATTAAAGGAGAGTTAAGTTCAAAGTCAAGGAAGTTAAGAGTCAAGTCTAGAAGTTAAGGAGCAAGTAAAAGAAGAGTTTCTTAAAGGTTTCAAGGGTCGTTAACAATGTTTTTACATCGTTTTAAGACTTAAGTTTTAAAGTTAAGCAATAGTAAAGCTATGGTTTGAAGTTCTTTTATTCAAAAAGGTATATGGGGACTATGTATTTCCAAAGAAGTTTAAAAGAAATGTTTTCACATTTAAACAAGATTGGAAGCTGAGATTTCCAAAGAGCCTTCGATCTAGTTTTCAGAAAAGAGTAATCGCTTTCTAAATCAAGAAAAAAGGGAAAACTTTGATTTCCAGGATAGCCTTTGAGCTAAGTTTTTGAGCACTAATCTCAAATCACAGAGGAAATATGTTTTAAAAACATAAGAGCCAGTACATTTTTGGGAGTAGTATTGAGCACCGAATTGGGGGAGCGTTCAAAGAACCCACAGCCCCCATAGAACCATGTAGCCATCATGGGTAGAAGAGGTTCATACTTTTTAGATGAATCCTTTTCAAATTAGACTAGTGAATCCATTAGGCAGTTCAGGTTCTATACCTTTG